>OX465282.1:47163363-47365267 GCA_949987705.1 Thereva unica | reverse complement strand
CCCTCTTTTCCGCAGCCTCGGCACAGCCTTCCTCTATCCTGGCTGCTGCTGCAGTTTTTCGCTATGTGACCGAACTTCATGCATTTGAAGCACGGTTTAAGCGATACCCGCTCCCGCATTCGGCATACCACCCAGCCGACTCGAACTTTACCTGCTGCGATAGCCTTCTTCGCAGCTTCAACAGGCAGGCTTATAAACGCCGTCTGAGTGCCCCCCCACGACTCTCTTAGCCTGAGGACATCCTTTTCCTCGACCGTCAGACCTAGCTGGGTCCTCAGTGCTTCGCACACCTCTTCCTTGGTTGTGATCTCGTCCAAGTCTCTACACTCGATCACTACCGTATTTGTACTGGCTCTCACTTCGGCCACCCCGTTAATCGATGCTTTAACCTTCTGTTCTAAGTCCCCGGTCTTAGCATCTCCCCTCTTTAGCTCTAGCAGGAGATCGCCCTTTTGCGTTCTCCTAACTCTATTTACGCTGTTTCCCAGTTCCGCCAGGGAGGCATCTGTCCTCACCTTGCGAAGGATCTCCGCGTACGTTGCTTCCCCTTTGGTCGTGATGATAATCGCATCCGACCGGGTCCTTTGCCTCAGCTTGTTGGCCTCTTTCAGTCTTCTTTTCTTTTTCTTCCTCTTTTTTCTTTCCACCTTCTTCCAGGCAGAGCTTTCCCGGTTCCCACTCTCGCATTCAACCGGGCGTGACGCCTGCAACGGGGCTGGCTCGGCCACTGCGTCGGGAGTCTTTCCCTTTTTTCTCTTGGGGGTGTGCTGCTGCAGCTGCACCTCCTCGTTGAGCTCTCTACGGCGCTTGCGCGGCCGCGGCTCTTTGCTCTTTTCTTGGGGCCGTTTCTCTACAGCATCCCCGGTTGAACGGCTCTCTTTTTTGTGCGGTGAAACTTCTGTTTGAGCCGACGTATCCTTCAGCTCTTTCGCCCTCTGCTGGGTAGTTATTTCTTCCTTGGCCTTGAGGTAGGTAGACCTAACCCGCCTAATTTTCTCCTTTATGGCGAGCTCGACGTTTTTCTTTGCGTCGACATACTCCATGAGGTCTCTTATCATAACCCCTAATTTATCAAAAGGGGATGATTGAGCCTCCTCCGCTGTGGTCGCCGGAGTGCTCACCCTCACTTCGCCATTTTCCGCTGACCCAAGGTGCTCTAGGCCGTTGGTGCTCTTTGTCGGCGGTGTCCTCGCCGTCTTGCTGCTCCTTGGGATGGAATTCTTTTGGTTTCCTTCTTGGGGAGTCGCACTTTGTTGCTCAGGACCTGGATGTTCCGGGTCCTTAACACTCTTAGCTGGTGGTGTTCTCACCGTCTTTCTGCTCCTTTGGATGGAAGTTCCATCTTCCGGAGTCGCCCTTTGTTGGACTATAAAAGCCCTAGCTGCGTTTGGAGCTTTGGGAGGTGCTCCAACCTCGTTTGGTTTTGTTGGTTTCTCTATTTTGAATCCCACGAGTCGCGCGAGAAAGAACAGTCACCCATGGCAGAGCTCCGCATTACCACGGGAAGGCTACATTGAAACCGAAGGTCGCCTAGTATTCGGAGTTCATCGTTAGCGGTACACTGACGCAGTACCATACATCCCCTCAGCACGATTGTTTCCACCTTGGGATTTCGTGTATCTATCTTAGTTAACCACAAGCCTCACCACCACGACAAGGTGTAGATACAAGGTGAGGCTATATATATATATATATATATATATATATATATATATATATATATATATATATATATATATATATATGTATGTATATATATATATATATTTATATATATATATATATATATATATATATATATATATATGGGTCATTCCACCAAATAAAAATTATTTTTGGAGGACACCCCCTCCGATTTTGCTAAAATTTCACAAATTTGTTAGTTTTATTAAACAGACAAATTCCTGAAAATTTCAAAATTTTTGGGCGAATAGTGCTGCCACATGAGCAATTCAAAGTTTATGAAAAAGAGTATTTTAGCCCAATTCGCTATCTTTAATTTCATTTTTCTTCGAAGGATTCGAAATTACTCAAATAATTAAAAAGCTTGATTTTTGTATAGAAAAACTTCAGCTTTCTGATAAAATTATTTATTTTTCATTTTAGATGTTGGAAAGTGGTTCAAATGGCGTTTTAAGAATTATTTTCGGCAATTGCGCAAAGTTTTTTTTGGATTTGATATTTTTTTCTGAAAGCTGAGAATTTTT
This sequence comes from Thereva unica, assembly GCA_949987705.1. Classification (NCBI taxonomy): domain Eukaryota; kingdom Metazoa; phylum Arthropoda; class Insecta; order Diptera; family Therevidae; genus Thereva; species Thereva unica. Next base: position 47,363,060 of record OX465282.1, on the reverse strand, counting down.
TACAAATCACGTGTAATTTTCAAGTTGGGGTAACCATAGCTTCGGACAGGAGGAAATTAATTGTAAACTCGTAATCATATATTTGTATTACCGACGATTTTGGATGAATATCTAGTATTTGTTGTTGTTGGTTTTAGGCAAATAAATGAAGCCTAAAGAAAAGCAATAAAAACGAAGACTCCGGGAACAACGGAAACAATATTCTTAGAATTAACAATGTAGGTCAAATTGAAATTTATATAAAAAGTCGGTTATTATGTAAATGTACCTCGGTTAGATTTTGAAGATATACTTAATTGGGGTTAGTCTTTTTTGGATTTATTTGTGTAGTGCTTCTTAGTTGAACAGTATCCGCAATTAAATAAAGTGAATTTTTTATTAAAAATATTTTATTAATAACACCCCAACCCCTATAATGAGTAAACGCCAAGATTATCCAGGAAATGTTTTAATCCTTTTAATGAACTTTATTCTCGTAAGTTATTGATATAAACGACAATAAGAAATCACAGAGCATAACGTACATACACATTATTAATTTTTTTTTTATCAGATAGCAAAAGTTGCGCGGATTTGCGTAAATTTCCGGAGAAAGATAGTTGGAAATTTCCCGAAGCTGATGAGACTTCAGTATTATGTACAAACTGTAGAAAGCGTGTATCGGATTATAATCCAAGTTGTGCATCCTCAAGTAATGAAAACAGTGTCAGTGATGTTAGTGATTTACTGGTTGAATATGATGACCATTCTTTGGAGAAATTTTTAAAAGTCAGTCCTGTTGAAAAGTGTCGGTATGTTTTTTTATTTATTATTAACTAGTTAACTTAGTAAAGAAATTATTATTTATTTTAAATTATTTTTAAATAACAAATATATCACGAAATTGTTATCGAATATAGAATTTAAAGATTCGATAGTACATTAATTTTATTTCGAATTCACAATTAGGTTGAATCGTGAAGCATATGGAACTAGTAAACTTGATGAAATTCATGGTGCTGTCGACGAAATTTTTTTAACACAGTTTGGGCTGTTACCCCAAACTACTATTGGAAAACAGAGCAAAGATTATGATTCAATGCTAATGAAGTTGAAAAAATTATATCATGCTGAAACAGACAAGTAAATTTTGTCAAACACGTACCTCCATTCATTAATATTTACTCCCTTTAACTTTTTTACGTTTCTTTTGTTAGATCCATTCAAAGAAAATTATTATCAATTTTACCTGATAGTTGGGAAATTACTAAAATAAAAAAAGAATTCAATTGCTCACAGTCTGCCGTTGTGGCTGCAAGAAAAGAGTTTAGTGGTCTTGAAGATCAGAACAAAGAAGTGAGCAATACTGAACTTGAGCAATGTAGTTCTAGATTTCAGGGGAATCAGCCTCTCAATTCTGAAATTGAGAAACTCATAATTGATTTTTATGAAAGTGAAGAGAATTCGAAACAACTACCAGGTATGAAAGATTTTAAATCTGTCAAGCAGGCTGATGGCACACGTGTACGAGTTCAGAAGAAATTAGTTATATGTAATTTGTACGAATTATACACCGACTTTAAATCCAAAAATGAAACAGTGGCAGTAAAATTCTCTAAATTCGCTAGTTTAAGACCGCGGCATTGCATCCTCGCTGGGAGTAATGGTACTCACGTTGTATGTGTGTGTACCACACATCAAAATATCAAACTTATACTAGAAGGTGATTATCATTGAATCAATCATTTTCATTTTTATTTATTTCAACATCGTATTTTGTGTTTAACGATTTTTAGGATGCAAATTTTCGATTTACAGATTTCATTGTAGAATCAGAGCCGATTTATAGCAATTTATTAAAAAAAATAATATGTGGTGAGCCAACGGAATCATGCTATGATAGAACATGCAGGGAATGCCCAAGTAAAGAGATCATAGTCAAAATTTTCGATGAATTATTTGAAGATTTCGGTATTGAAGATATTCAATATAAAATGTGGACAGCTACAGATCGTTGCACTATTATCGATGTAATTTCAACGGCAGATGAATTTATTGATACACTGGCTACAAAACTTGTAAAGCTACTGAAGCATGACTATGTGGCAAAGGCACAAAGTCGATTCTATGCCAACTTGAAAAATAATTTAAAAGTAGGAGAATTTGTAGTAACAGTAGATTTTACGGAAAATTATTCATTTGTAGTGCAAGAAGCGGCGCAAGCATTCCATTGGAATAATAATCAAGCTACTATTTTTCCAATGGTCATATATTATCGGGAACAAAATATTACTAAACACTGTAGCTTTGTCGGAATTACTGATTGTCTCAAACATGATACGACATCAGTTGGTCTATTCCAAAAACATATGATCGCTTTTAAAAAAAAAAAAACATTTCCTGAAGTGAACAAGATCTTCTACTTTTCTGATGGGGCCCCTCAGCATTTCAAGAATAAAAATGCTTTTACGAATTTGTGCTATCATAAACAAGATTTTGGCATTGATGCGGAATGGCACTTTTTCGCCACTGCCCATGGTAAAGGGCCATGTGATGGATTGGCAGGTACCGTGAAACGTCTGGCGGCCAGAGCATCATTACAAATGGGGACAAAAAAACAAATATTAACCCCATTAGACTTATTTTCTTGGGCATGCAAAAGCATTCCTCTTATCACTTTCGTTTATGTTGAGAATGATGACTATTTGAGGTTGAGACTGTTAGTAGATGCTCGATGTTCTAAATCTAAAACTGTCAAAGGAACTCAATCTTTACACACCTTTTTACAGCTCCCAAATAAGATTGGATACGCACATGTTAAATCTCTGTCAACATCTGAAGATTTTTCAGAAATACATATTTTTGACTAGCAACATGTATGTATATAATTTTCTCACGTTCGAACTTATGGTTACCCCAACTTGAAAATTACACGTGATATGTAAAAAATCCTCAGCTTTCTGAAAAAAATATCAACTTCAACCAAAAACTTTGCGCAATTGCAAAATAATGCATTTTTATATTAAAATCGCCATTTTAACCACTTTCCAACATCTAAAACGGAAAATAAATATTTTTATCAGAAAGCTGAAGTTTTTCTATACAAAAATCGAGTTTGTTAATTATTTGATTAATTTCGAATCCTTCGAAGAAAAATGAAATTAAAGATAGCGAATTGGGCTAAAATACTCTTTTTCATAAACTTTGCAATGCTCATGTGGCAGCACTATTCCCCAAAAAAAATTGAAATTTTCAGGAATTTGTCTGATTAATGCAACTAACAAATTTGTGAAATTTCAGCAAAATCGGAGGGGGTGTCCTCCAAAAATAATTTTTATTTGGTGGAATGACCCATATCGGTGATTCCATGTCAAACCGGACGCTTTTCGTTAAAAATAATAATTGATGATTCCGATTTTTTTGAAATTTGGCAGGCATATTCTACACATGAAATAATGAAAAGCGTGTCTCGCGAAAAAAATTTGGGATTTTTTTTTCAGAAGATATAGACGGTTGTAAGTTGCAAGAAATTTCAAAAAACGACGCTCGGCCGACCTTTCAAATTACTGTATCGTCGAAACCATTAGTCGTACAAAAAAATGAAACAGGTCGATTTTGAAGATATTGATTGAGTCACTCTATGTAGTGGTATAAATAAAATTTGAGTTTGGTGTTAATAAATTATTATTAATTTGTTTATAAAGTTTCATTACCACTTTTCGACTTCAACTCACCAACTTAAAATTTTGGAAAAAATATCATCGTGTTCCCCTTTAAATTCTAAGGAAACAGTGAAAATTTGAAAATGGAACTCGAAAATGGAAGTCGACGTAGTAGCTGACGATCTGATTTTTACTTCAATTTTTAACTTCCCAGTATAGGAAGTTATTGTAATCGGTCCGAAAATCGAAATTGAAAATTTCAACGTATTTTCATCTTTCAAGGTCCCAGGAGCATTTTAAGCAAAAAATTGGGAGGAAGTATGTGTGTGTGTGTGTGTTTGTGCGTACGGATGTGTTAATTTTTTCCTGCACGATATCGCGCGAACCAAAACTGATATCGACTTCGTTGAGGTGTTGTTCGAAGCGTATTAACCGAAATATGATCTGAAAAGAATTTCATGAAATTCGGTCCAGCCGTTTTTTTGTTTAAGCGACGTAAGTGATTTTTGTACCTGCACGATATCGCCCGAACCACGAAAGATATTGACTTACTTGAGGTGCCGTTCGAAGCGTATTAGCGACAATATAATCTGAAAAGTTTTTTATAATATTCGGTCCAGCGGGTTTTTGGTTTAAATGACTTAAGTGATTTTTGTACCTGCACGATATCGCGCGAACTATAAAAGATATCGACTAAGTTGACGTGCCGTTCGAAGAGTATTAACCAAAATATGATCTGAAAAGATTTTCATAAAATTCGGTCGAGCCGTTTTTTTGTTTAAGCGACGTAAGTGAATTTTGTACCTGCACGATATGGCCCGAACCACGAAAGATATTGACTTACTTGAGGTGGCGTTCGAAGCGTATTAGCGACAATGTAATCTGAAAAGATTTTTATAATATTCGGTCCAGCGGGTTTTTGGTTTAAATGACTTAAGTGATTTTTGTACCTGCACGATACCGCGCGAACTAAAAACTATATCGACGTCATTGACGTGCCGAAAAACATTAATACATCAATTTTATATACATTTTCGTCATCCTAATCTTGTATGTGCGCACATTTGGTTTGACATTTTAGCGAAAATATTGATAAACTATTGTGACAAATTCTCGGTATTATGCATATATTCTATATTGCCTATTGTTCATTTATTATTAAAATATCCAATCATAATATTCAACATCCATCATACTGGGAAGTTGATCGTGTGGACCGAAAGGGTCGAACCCACATCCCAACTAGTTCCATTTTGTTGTGGAAAAAATAAATGGTACATTAAAGTGCCACGAATCATCTTCGCTTTGTCGAAACGGGTTTGAAGTGCTTAAGCTTCCGTTCTATAGTCCTGAAGATGAAAGAATTCGGTATTAATATTCGTAATATTTTTGTTAACCCACATGAAAAATTTGGCCGGGGTATTTATAGGGTCATTTATATTCTGCAAACTGGCTTTTGCAGCTAATTTTTTAATCGTATCTCCTAAACCATCGCAAGGTCCTTTTCCATGAGACATGGCGAAAAAGTGCTATTCTGTAGGTACTTACATCAAAATCAACTTTGTGATAACAAAGATTTATGATTTTTATTTTGTTCTTATATTGACCACTCGCTCCGTCAGAAAAGTAAAATATTTTTCGCAAAGAACCCAATGTTTTGTTTAAAAAAGTAATTAAACCACACTGAAATAAGTGGACGGCTATTGTATTATGTTTCAAACTGCAATTGTGTTTTTCCCTTATCTTTATAATAAATTGCGAAAGGGTGTATCGTTACTTGGTCATTATTCCAATGGACTCCTTGAATTGCATCCTGTAGAACAACCTCATAATTTTCGGAAAAATCGCAAATCAAAATCGCTTTTTGATACAGGCGAATCGGTAACACAGCGTGCACTAGGTCCAGGGTTTAACACTGAAACAAATTTTTCCGACGTCTTTGATTCAGTACTATCGGAATCAGAAGAAGGGATTTTCCTAGTATTTTCCATTCGGCATGCGTCACAAATCTTCAAATTTTCTTACGAGGGCAACGTAATTTTCAATTTTCTTTGCAGCTTGGAAGTGACTCGACGTAAATTCTTCATTGGTTTTTTTCCCGTCATTACGTTTTTTAAACGGATTAAAACAAGTATCGCAACGAGTTGACATTTTTTCTCCTGTGAGATTTCAAATAAGGCAGTCTGATAAAATAATACCCGTAATTAATTATTGTTATAATTATTTTCAGAAAAAAATAACAGTAACACTACGATATTAAACACTATAACACTATTGATCTTGTGTAACATTTAAACAGAACTGAAAAAGTATACATAGCATAGAAAGTATTTCCACTTAACCTGAAGGCATTGAAAAATCGGGATGGGTAAAATAAAAAACTCTGTTGTTTATACATTTTCCGTTTTAAATTGCTGAAAATGGAATATTTAAAGCTTAATTGGTACGTGTAAGAGAGAGAAAACTAGTAATATTTTTTTTGCGCCAGAAAATCAGGTCAGGTCAGGTCTGGTATATATATATATATATATATATATATATACCTATATATATATATATATATATATATATATATATATATATATATATATATATATATATATATATATATATATATATACAAAGGTTTTATGGCAAACTGTACCGTCAAGTACTCCATCCAGTTGAAGCCCTGTTATATATTTCGTTACAATACATGCAATTGTTTTGGATAATACTGCCTGCGGCTAATTTAAGGGTTAATTTCTCACAATTTGTGTCAACAGTTGAAGTTATTGTTTGAGATTTGGGTTGATCTCTAAGATATTATATAAAACTCAAATTTTGTTCTTTTTAAACAAAATGGGATTTAATATTCTGTATTAATAAATATAAATTTTATATCAAAGGATAAATTTATAAAAATTTTTAATTTCCATCCGATTATTGAATTTGAAATATATATAAAAAAAATCCTTTATTTGGAACAAAAAAACATAGTCAAATCACAATTGCCTTTATTTTTTTGAGAAATAAAACGTATATATATAATAGCAAAAATAAATACAAAATGATATGTTTTTATTTTACTATTTCGGTTTTTTTGTTTTGGATAATTAGTAACATCGGTACTTTATCATCCTAATTTTTTATTAGTAATCCTGCATTAGAGTTCCTTTGTGGAATATGTTTAGAAATCTTAGTTCTGTGTCATACCAGTGACAACCTTTAAAATCGATTTCCATTTCGAGGATTCTTATTGTATCACTGTGCTTTATAAGACAACGTTTAAGTCGTCTCTTTTCGTAACCAGTTCTTAGTTGTTCTACCATCTAAAAGGTAACCATTGTTTAATATCCTCCCATTTCACGTTGAGAATTTAGTTAACTACCTGTAACTATGGCTAGTACAGAGGATCTCATTGCACTCCAAGAAGGAGTAATAGGACAAATTGAAAGTTTTGTTTCAAATTTTAAAAAGACTCCCAAGGATAGATTAGCAAATGCCGGCCATATTCAAGGTAGAATTACTGCCTTGACTAATATATGTAAAGACTTCAATGCAAACGATTTGAAAAACGGTACATTAGATGTTTATGAAGAAAGGGCACGTGATTACTTCACTCAAACCGTTGATAAGTTTGCGGATCTATATTATGAATATATGGGAATCCTAAATGATCGATACGTAAGTCTTACCACCCCCTATCTCTAAACAGCCGACAGCAAGTACCTAAAACGTTAATCCAGATCAGACTCAGCCCTCAGTTGCGAGTGCAACTAACACTGCGGTGCCCCCTGATGCTAAGGTGGTGAATAATCAGCCTGCCCCTTTTGAGGTGAATACAATCTTAAATAATACTATCCCAGTGCATAATGACATCAAGTTGCCTCAAATAACTATTCCAAATTTTTCGGGTGACTGTACTTCCTGGCCATTCTTTTACGATCTTTTCAAATGTATGATTCATGAATGGGAGAATTTATTGTCAGTTCAAAAAATGCATTACCTAAAATCCTGTCTGACTGGTGAAGCAGAAACCCTCATACGTCATTTAACTATTACACATGACAACTATCAAACAGCATGAGACATTTTATGTAAACGGTTTCAGAACACGCGTGCATTAGTAAACAGCAACTTAAAAATATTCTTTTCTCAACCGCATGTTCAAATAGAGAGTGGTGACCACATTCGAAAATTACTAGACAGGACGAATGAGTGCTTGGCCTCACTAAAAAATTTAGGGATGAACACCGAAGAATGGGACCCTATTGTACTGTACGTTATTATGGTCGACCGATTACCACATGAGACACGGCAATTGTGGGAACAAAGGCAAGGCTCTAACACTCTTGAGTCTGGACTGTGCCTCTGTGAAGTGCGGGCGTGTCTTGTCGCCAGTCCGATTATACCGCAAAAAAATAAAAATAAACCGCAACAATAAATATAATCACAAAAACAACACAAAGGAAAAAAATATATAACACAAAAAAACTTAATACAACCAAATTAATCAACCACCAAAATAATAACATAAACCAAAAAACAAACATAAAAAAAAATTATAATAACACAAAAAAACTAAGCGAAGGCAACAACAATAACCGAAGGAACGACGGAAACACGTAAGTCTCTTCATCCCGCTTCCTGCCAGGTCATGGACCTCACGCGAAACAGTCCCCAATGTGACAATGATTTCATAATCAATTTTTGTAACATTCGGGGACTGAATGCGAACTTCCTGGCCGTTACGTGCGAGTTACTGCTCCATACCCCTGCTATTTTCGCACTGAGTCAAACCCAAGTGTTACCAGATCTTGAATTAGATCGATTTCAGGTGACAGTGTATAACTTAGTGCAAAACTTTTCCGCCCATAGGGGATTAGCCATATATATTAGGAATGACGTAGCCTTTCAGAAGGTGTACAGTAGTACATCCTCTGATTTTAATCATCTTTGGATTAAAATAATTATCCATAGCCACGTCATATTTTATAACGTTTTTATTAGCTCGCTTTCTTGTCTGTCTGTTTGTCCGGTACAAATCTTGCAATCGATTTTTTAAATACTTCTGGTTACCCGATCAATCTGAAATTTTGAACACAGCTTCAGCTCCGATGACAATGCACTATGGTATACTCATTATACCGTTAGATCCTTGGGGCCGTCTCAAGAGGAAGGATTACTGTTTTCTTCACAGAACAAATTTTTCAATCGATTTTTCAAATACTTCCGGATATTCTATGATGATGAAATCTTGCATAAAGCTTTAGGTCCGATGACAATGCAATATGGTATACTCAATATACCTTTATATTCCTGGCGGCCGTCTCAGAAGGGCGGATTGAAATATTCTTCACAACCCTTTCGACATGGGTATCAAATGAAAGAGTATGTTAAGTAGGACACCATAAGCAATATAGTACACTCAATATATCGTTTGGTCCATGGCGGCCATCTCAAGAGGGCGGATTACCATTTTCTTCACAACACCCGAGACATGGGCATCAAATGAAAGGCTATGAAAAGTAGAACACCCTAAGCAATATAGTATACTCAATTTATCATTTGGTCCATGACGGCCATCTCAAGAGGGCGGATTACCAATTTCTTCATAACCCCTTAAAGATGAGTATCAAATGAAAGAGTATGATAAGTAGAACACCATAAGCAATATAGTATACTCAATTTTTCGTTTGCTCCATGGCGGCAATCTCAAATGGGCGGATTATCATTTTCCTCACAACACCCGAGGCATGGGTATCAAATGAAAGGCTATAAAAAGTAGAACACCATAAGCAATATAGTATACTCAATTTATCATTTGGTCCATGGCGGCCATCTCAAGTGGGCGGATTACCGTATTCTTCACAACCGCCCTCGACATGGGTTTCAGATGAAAGGGCATCTTAAGTCTAATACAATAAGCTATGTCTTTAGATCTATTCTCGCCACCGCAAGAGGGCCTGTTACCATTTTTTCATAAAGCTTCGACATGGGTATCAAATGAAAGGGCATGGTAAGTAGAATACAATAGGCTATATCGTTAGGACATGCCTTGTAGAATCAAATAAGCTATGTGAAGTAATTTAAAATTTAATATGGACACCAGTTACATAATTGAAATAAATACGGTAAATTTTGTAAAGTAAAATGAAAAATAAAAGTTTTAGATAAATACGATTGAAATTTAATTTATACATGTTTTTATATGAAGAAAGCAGTTAAATACAATTAAAAGCCATCTAAACGCTTTTCAGTAAAAGAGTAGTGAGTAGAGTACTCATGAGTGGAAATAGTAAAAATGGTCAGAAAAGAATAAAAATCATATAAAATAAATTTAGCTTACTCCTTCATTTTAATTTTCAGGATTTTCAAAATTAAACCGGTTGGTATATTATTAGTAGATTTAGGTAACAATTTTCCGCATATACCTATCTGTCATAATATCATCAAGATGTTAAAACTTGATTGCAAAATGTCACACACAAGACTAAAAAGGTGAAAATAATTATGTAGATTAAAAAAAAAACTTTTTAATATACCACGTTTTTATAACGAACTAAAAAGTATAAAATAATTTCTCCTAGCCCCATACAGATATAGAACCTCAAACATATTCTTAACACCATACAGATAGTCCTGAAAATTTGTGATTGTGAATTTGTAATAGCTATGAAAATATTTGTAAGAATCTAAACGAAAAAAACGTGGGGCGCATGCTATTTACAATAGTAGGAGTGGAGAGTAGCTGGGTTGAGAAATCATTCGCATCAATCATGTATGTCCCACGTTTTTTCGTTTAAAATCTTACAAATATTTTCATAGCTATTACAAATTCACAATCACAAATCTTCAGGACTATCTGTATGGTGTTAGGAATATGTTTGAGGCTCTAAATCTGTATGGGGCTAGGAGAAATTATTTTATACTTTTTAGTTCGTTATAAAAACGTGGTATATTAAAAAGTTTTTCTTTATCTACATAATTATTTATATTTTTTATATAGGAGTCCTAATATTAGTAATGAGGCCACCACCTCAGCCTTCGATGCTATTTCCGAACAGATTTCCGGATTTTTATTTTCCCACCCGGAAAGCGAAATCATTGTTGCGGGTGATTTCAACGTTCACAATGTACATTGGCTAAACTACTCATATGGCACCAGTGTTCCTGGCAAAGACGCTGAGCTCTTTGCGAGCCTCAACAACTTGCACCAAATTGTCAAATGTCCGACGAGAGTCCCTGATATTCCAGGTCAAAGAGCCCATCTCCTTGACCTGTTTCTTACTTCCCATCCGACGCGGTACTCCATCAACCTTAGCTCACCCCTTGGCAACTCGGACCATAAACTAATTAGAGCTTACTTCCCATATCCATCCTCGACCACAACCACCACAGCTCCTAAAAGAACTGTGTGGCACTATGGGAAAGCCAACTGGTTGGGTCTTATTCGCTTCTTCCAGGCCACTGACTGGGAATTGTGTTTCCGTAATGCCAATGCGAACTATGCGACCCTCTGTGTCACCAAAATTATTCGAGTGGGTATGTGCTTGTTCATCCCTCACTCTACCAAATCTGTGAAGCCTAGGCCGAACAAATGGTTCAATGGGGAATGTATGAACGCAATCAAAGCTAAAGAGCACACAGACGTTCGCCTAATGAGCCACTTCGTCGTGAGTACATCAAACTGAGAAACTCCTGTAACTCCATCATCAGGAAAGTCAAATCATCATTTGATGATAGATTGAGAAGTAAGATTCTTAACTCCACTACAGGCAGCAAAAACTTCTGGTCCTTGGTAACCGCCATCAAGAAGAATTTTACTTCCTCCTCAACACCTCCTTTTATTCACAACAAGGAAGTGATAACAGAAAGCAAACCCAACGCCGACCTTTTAGCTTCTCTATTCGCCGCAAATTCTTCACCTCAGGACTCGCGAGGTGTTTAGGTGTCTCAAGGAACTCGACGCCAATAAATCCACTGGGCCCGACAAAATCCCCCCTATGGTACTTAAAAAATGTGCCTCACCTTTGGCTAAACCTCTGCGCAAACTTTTTGCCCTGTCTTACTTCTCCGGAGTGTATCCCGACTCTTGGAAACTAGCTCATGTTCAGCCAATCCCAAAAAAAGGTGAAGCCAGCGACCCCTTAAACTACCGCCCAATAGCAATTACTTCTGTTCTCTCCAAAATCATGGAGACAATAATCAATAAAAAGCTGATGAAATATCTAGAACCCAACCAAATTATACACGACAGGCAATACGGCTTCAGATCTAAACGGTCTACTGGTGATCTGCTTGTGTGTTTAACTGAGCGTATCAACCAAAGCATTCACAGCTTTTGTGAGTCTAGCCTGGTCGCTCTAGATATATCAAAGGCTTTTGACAGAGTATGGCACCCAGCTCTGTTGAATAAACTCTAAGCTATTGGTATACACTTAGTTCTAAAGAACTGGATTAAGAGCTTCCTTTCAGGCCGTTCAATCAAGGTAGTATTGGATGGCGTCGAATCCAACCCCCACGCCATTTCGGCCGGAGTTCCCCAGGGGTCAATTCTTTCACCCGCACTTTTTCTAATCTTCATTAATGATCTGCTATCAATCCCCTCCAACGCACTTCACTGCTTCGCTGATGACGGTACTCTGAAATTTCTCTTACTTCTTCGACAATATAAGACAAGCACGTGCCAGACCTTGTCTTTACCACCGTCAACTGATGTGGCAAAATGAACCGCGTCGAATTCAATGCCACAAAAACGAAGCACTGTCTGATCTCCAACAAAAATTGTACCGACCTTCCTCCTATCTCAGTGGATAAAAAGAATCTAACGGCTGACTCAACTCTCAACATCCTAGGGGTAACTTTAACGGAGCATCTGCGATGGAATGATCACATATTCCAAATCGCCAAACAAGCCTCCCAATGCCTTGGATTTTTCAAGAGATGCAAGCTCCTCCTCCAGCCAGCCGCATTGGCTACAATATACAAACCTACATTCGGCCACGCCTCGAATACAACTCGCATATCTGGGTAGGCGCCCCAAAAACCACCTTGGCTTGTCTCGACAAGGTGCAAAATCGTGCCTCGCTCAGCTCACCCCATACCCTACAGCCAACCCGTTCACGCACAATACGGTTTAGAAGTTCGTTTATGAATAGAACAACTCGACTGTGGAATAATCTCCCGCAGTCAGTATTTCCGAACTCGTACAACACCTTAAAGTTCAAACATGAAGTTCATCGTCATTTTCTTCTACACCCTCCAGACCCCCTCTAACCTTTCCTATTCTCATCTATTCTTCAAACCAAGCTTACTACTAGACATTGCACCATGAACTAAACGACATGACGGACTGGTAGTATAAAGGGTTACACCTAAGCTTGGTTTTTTCATATATATAAAAAAAAAACAGCCGTTCCCAATCTATGTGAGTTATTTGAGTTTCTAGAAGCGAGATTTAGGTCGGTTGAAGCTGCTTCCCCAAAACCACATAAAAGCACCCCTCGTTCAAATATAAGTAAGACTAACTCATATCACACAATTAAATACCGATGTCCTCTTTGTCAAGAACCCTACGCATTAAAGGATTGCGTAAAATTTAGGAAAATGCATCCTCAAGAACGATGGAACGTTGTTCGATCTAAGGTCCTTTGTTTTAACTGTCTAGCTCAATCCCATACGGTATGCGCTTGTGCAACACAGCAGGCATGTCGAATTTGCCGGAGAACCCTTCCAGACAAAGGGATCAATCGTCAACCCTCTCCTGATCAAAGCAGGAAACCTCTCTAGCGGCTGAGGCAAATATCAATTCTCCTAAACCTCCCATATGTCATAATTCCTCTCAGGAAGAGGCGTCAATAATTAAAAGGTTTTTCTCTCACAAACAGAAGAAGGGTCTGCTTGCCACAATGTTAGTTAAGGTCACATCAAAAGGAGGAGATCCCCATGTATTCCGAGCACTGGTCGATCCTGGATCAGAAGCCAGCTTTGTGACTAAGAGAGTTTAAATCCAATTAGTCAATGATTATCACTAGTCTCATGGAGACTGTTACTGCGAAGGCTCAAAGGGCAGTTTTCCTCACTATTCATCCTCTTTTAAGTGAAACCCCAGCTATTCAGTTGAAAGCAAGTATTCTCAATTCACTAACTGACGGCTTCCCGTCTACAGACATATGTGAGGTAGACTGGCCTCATCTGCACGACCTGCCTCTGGCAGATATATCCTTTCGTCAATCTGGAAGGATTGACATGATGCTCGATGTGTCAATTTATAGTCAGATAATTGAAAACGGCATAGCAAAGGGGGGTCCTGGGATGCCTATAGCTCAAAATACGTCCTTTGATTGGATCGTGTTTGCTGAACTCCCCGAAAATCTCTCTGTCTCATGATTAGGAAAGTGGCAATTCCGCTGTAGCGTTATGCAGCCAAGTAATGGAAATTTCTGATGAAACTCTTGAACGCTTTTGGGAACTCGAAGAAGTTAGTTTCCCCGAACCCCGCTCACCTGATGATGAATATTGTGACGAACATTTCGTGAAAAACCATAGTCGCCGGCCTGATAGGCGTTATGTGGTAAGGTTTCCCTTTAATCCCTCCCTTAAAACAATACAATTCACCCATTCTCGCGATATCGCCCTGAAACGGTACCAGTCTCTGGAAAGGCGTTTTAATTCAAATCCCATGTTAGAAAAGGATTATAATGAATATTTGGATGAAAACCAGATGGAAATCATAACCCCTTCAGAACTTTTAAACCCCACGAGTAGAACGTATTATGTACCCCATCATGCGGTTTTTAAGAGTGACAGTTTAACGACAAAAACAAGAGTAGTATTCGATGCTAGCTGTGCAGCGGCTAATAACCTCTCTTTAAATGATGTTCTGTTCAGTACCAGCTCTCCAAAGAGACATTTCTCTTCTTTTGAGTGAATGGCGTCAAAGAAAATTTGTCTTTAAAGCAGACATTGCCCGAATGTACCGGCAGATACTCCTTCACTCTGATGAATGTGCTCTTCAAAGGATCCTGTGGCGGCCGTCCTCTCAGAAATCTGTGCAAGATTTCAGGTTATTGACCGTTACATTTGGCATTCGAAGTTCCCCTTTTCTAGCCCTTCGGACCATTCAGTAATTGGCACAAGATGAAGCCCAACGCTTTCCTTTGGGAGCGAAGGCTTTGTTAAAGGACCTATATGTGGATGATGTGTTATCTGGTGGTGACACGCTCGAAGAATCGATAGAAATCCGAAGTTAAATCGACAATATTTTAAAGGCTGGAAAATTTAATCTCCGCAAATGGGCCGCTAATGATATGAAGTTACTTGAAGGGATACCAGACTCAGATTTGCTAAACGCACCCTCTGTTTATTTCGATAATACAGTAAAGACACTTGGAATTAGATGGAACCCAGCTGATGATTCATTCTCTTATAGTATTAATGTGAAGCATGCTTCACCCCCATCCACAAAACGAAAGGTATTATAGATTATTGCTCACATATACGATCCTCTTGGATGGTTGTCTCCAATCACTATACCGTTCGTTCGTTCGTTGCGAAATAAACAACCCAGTATCGACTCTCCTTATCAGTGGGAAGACTAAAGTTGCTCCTTCAAATTCCATAAGCCTCCCCCGCCTAGAACTGTGTGGAGCAGTCTTACTCTCCAAACTAATCAAGAAATTTCAACCATCCTTCCCATGTTCTGAAGAAAACATTTTGATGTGGACAGATTCCACTATTGTGGATAAGTCAGCACCCCAATAGTTTTAAGCCTTTCGTCAGCAATCGGATTTCTGAAATTATTACAAATGTTAACAGGGCAAAATGGAGACACGTTCCTTCCAAAGATAATCCTGCAGATATGGCCAGTCGTGGTATTCGGAAAGGGGAAAATTTGAATTGTGGTGGCGAGGACCTCAGTGGCTAACCCAACATAGTTCATGCTGGCCATCCCGATTTACGACATTACCAGACCCTGAAACAAACCCTGGGGAATTTGAATTAAAATCCACAAAAATCGTCCTTACTCTTCAATGCACGAACAGCGATACCACGCACATTTTAGAAAGGTTTTCGTCTTTGCCACGACTACTGAAGGTAACAATCATTTTAAAAAGAATTAGTAAAAAATGCAGCAATAAAGGTTTTCAACTGGCTTCATGTGTCACTCCGGACGAGTTTAAATTAGCACGAGAATTTTGGATTAAACACGAGCAGGCTAAAGCGTTTCCTGATGAAATCAGATGTTTAGTAGCGAAAATTTCGATACCGAAGACGAGCAAGATTGCTCCCTTGAGCCCTTTTTTGAATGAGTGTGGGGTTTTACGTGTGGGAGGTAGATTGCAGAATGCTCTAATACCCTTTAGCGAGCGACATCCTATAATTCTGGATGCTCATAGTCACTTCACTGAACTTCTTGTTCGACACACCCACATAGTTTGTCTACATGGCGGACCCACGTTAACTCTTGCGATTTTGAGAAAAACTGTGTGGATTGTCCACGATCGGGTCCTTGTAAAGAAAATTCTCAAAAAATGCATTAGGTGTTTTAAACAATCTTGTAAAACTCAAACCCAATTAATAGGATCTCTTCTACCACCCAGAGTAAATGTATCGCGCCCCTTTACCCATATGGGAGTCGACTATGCGCGCCCATTTAATTTAAGTATATCTCGAAATCGGGGTTGTAGAACTTATAAGGGATATTTAGCCATTTTTATTTGTCTAAGCACAAACGCTATCCATGTTGAAGTGGTGGGCGAACTCACCACAGAAGGGTTTCTAGGTGCGCTTAGGAGGTTTGTCGCACGACGGGGTCTCCCTCTCCACGTTTATTTTGACAATAGCACGAACTTTAAAGGAGCTCGAAATAAGTTATACCGCGATCTTCACGACCTATGAAGAAGGTAGCAAGGAAACTGCTAACTCCCCTGAATGATTATGTGACTGATTTGCGGGTACTCACCCCGGGGCATTTTTTAATAGGTGACTCCTTGTTATCACCCCCCGAAGAACATCTTTCTTGTACAAAATTAACAACTCTGAATCGATGGAATTTTGTTAAAAAAATGAGACAAGACTTTTGGAGAATATGGAGCAGAGAATATTTATCTAGGTTACAACAGCGTCCCAAATGGCTTCATACTTTAAAAAATTTCAAAATCGGTGAGACTTGTTCTGCTCAAGGACGAAAATTGGATTTTTTTTTTTTTTTTTTTTACGGAGGATGGTGAGACTCTACATAGACACTTCTGAGGTTCCCGCACTCAGACCGAGTTTCAGACTCCTACTGAATAAACTCACCACCCCTTTGTGTGACGCTTACCCCGCCTGGAACCGCCGCGAGGCATTACTTCGGGCGGGCGTCACCACCATGACCCTTTAGGTGTCCCTCTGGTGTTTACCTATAGGGGTTGCTACTGCTCTCGGCATTTCTTCGCCTTTCTCTGTTTCTTGTGGCTTCTTCTTGACTTAACTTTCTGTGAATTGCCTTCAGGGTTTCTTCCACTTCGTAAATCGGAAATGATTTCGGTAGCACATGTTCTCATAATACAACTGAAATTATTCGAACTGAAAAATAAAAAGTTTATTAAAATTGAGCAATGCGATATCAAAGCTGTCACTTCTGCAAAATTGCATATAGGAGGTTCAAATTATAAAGTGATTAGTGCTATATTCCATACTCGAACAAGGTCATTACATCAGCATGTTGAAATAAAAATCGAGCTGGTTACGGATCAATGATTCCATAGTGTAGACAAAATCTTGGCCGAGAAACTCGAAAGGAGCTTATGTTTTTTTTTTTACAAAGGCAATAATATTAATTTGAATTCCTGCATTTTGTTATTTTGTTATTACCTACTTATAAAATAAAAAAATATAATGAACAATTAAATACATAATATTTCTTTATACAGAAGATTATTTATTTTTTATTTTAGAATGCATTAAAACAAAAAAGAGTGATATCCCACCAAAAAAACATTAAAAATGTGAATTAGAAATTCGTGGGCGCGGAAATTATTTATTGGGACAGTTTAAAACACACTTATTACAAAAAGAAGTGATATGGATTAGTCAAAATGAATCGTTAATAGCATGAAATAATTAAACACGTGCATTTACGAACGAATTCAGTGTGGCTCAGTCTATAGTGTTTATAATAAAATTTGTTACATTTCGAAGGACAGCAAAAGATTCCTGCTAAGTATACAACGAACGCGCAAGCCAACTTTTTCGCGGTTGATAATACTTTATTGAGTTTTAAATAAAAATTTGTAGTTGTATAATTCCTTTGAATTCGTTCATAAATGCATGTGTTTAATTATTTCATGCTATTAACGATTCATTTTGACTAATCCATATCACTTCTTTTTGTAATAAGTGTGTTTTAAACTGTCCCAATAAATAATTTCCGCGCCCACGAACTTCTAATTCACATTTTTAATGTTTTTTTGGTGGGTTTACAATAACTCCCCTATAGTTATAACATATGTGTTATCAAACAGTTATAACATATGTGTTATCAAACAAGCCGACACACATATACTTTATATAATTTTGATTAAACGCATTTTTTTTTTTTTTTCAAATAACAATTTTTATCAATAACCGGACAAATTTTTAGAAACTGCAAATGTCTAATATTTAGTCAAAATACAAAACCATAATGAAATATGAGTTTGCTAATGTCCCAGAATATACACATTCGTGAAATACGAGTAGACAGATAAATATTGAAAAATTATCACAAGACCACAAAGCAAAGCCAAATACTAAATAATTATCGATTTTGGGATTGTTCTAGCTCTCACAAAGAATGGCAATATTTTCCATGCCGGGTTTCCAGTATAGTCATAATAGATCTTAAAGTAAAAAATTTTCGTTATATTTAACCATTCACTAAGCGAATATCATAAAATATTATTGACGATTTTATTCATAACTCCTATTTTTAATTCCCTAAGTGCCTTCTCCTATTTGAACAGGAGAGGAAAACAAAGCATCGATTTCATTCATATTAAAACAACATCGTTAATTAGATGAAACCCTGCATCATATTTCCTTTTATTGAAGGGTAACTACATATTTTAATTTATGTCGGTTAACTGCAAAGGCGGGTCCATTGAGAATTTTGTTTGGCCCTTTTTTCTCTTCATAAAACATATTTGATGGCAGATACAGATCCTGAAAAATTATGTTTCTATAACATTTCGATAACAAAGAAAACGTTTTCTTTACAACCCTCGGTAATATGGAAAATTCCACAGGACTGTTTATTACATTTTGAGAATATTAAAGAGGCAATCATAATAAATACGCGCTTATAAATTTTTACTATGTTGAAGTGCCTGCGATAAGAAAATTATTTCGTAATACGAAAGAGTGGCATTTATCGTCAACAATTCGAACTTCAAAATTTAAAGATTTATTTTGTATACACATACGCTGCGTGACACTTGATTGCCCTCAATTGAAATTTTGACCTGAATCTAACTGCAATGGTAAAATTTTCCAAAAACCTTTTCAATTACATTTTTACCTCTTTTTATATGGTTCCTAATTAGCAAGAAACACAACTGAAAACGAGAACGATTGGAAATTCCATTATTCGATTTTAGTCCTATTTGCAATGCGGCACTTGATTACTCTTGCCTAGGGCTGCCATCTGCCATCTTTTTGTGTCAGGGATCAACTGAGTTATCTTATTATAATTGGAGTGCCTGACTGTGAAATTAAAATAATTGTGTTTTTCTAAAATCTTATATTGTAGTTATGTAGATGTAATTAAAACAAAAACAGATTGGGGGCCTCGGAACCTTAGGCAGTAAGGCGTCTGGCTAGTATTCCAGAGGTTCTGGGTTCGAATCCCGGCGCAGCCCCACGAACCTTCGCCTTTTCATTCCTTACATTCCTGATTCCTCATGTCACAGTCTTCGCTAGCTCTGCCCGCTCCAACAATGCGCATGCCATCGGTTGGTTGACGAGATTCAATGTTACGGTAATACCTATCATATGATCTTCCATTTAAAATCTTGTAATATCCCATTCATATTTTATCTAAAGTTAATGTTCTTATTTGAGCCTAAAAATCCAGTTAAAGTTCATTTTTCAATTCTCATATTCACTTAATTTTATTTAGAACAATTTTGCAATTTCCCATGTCGCGCTAGCCATGCAGTAAGCACATTATACACGAGTTTCCGGTGGAACTTACAATTCCTAAGAATTTTATGTCCTAACCGTGAGAATAGATAGCTAAGGCATCCCAACGGAAAACTTTAGCTTTTCACAAAAGTTTAGTTCAGAGTTAATTTCCAAGCGGCGCGGTCCGATTTGTTTTTCCGATTAGTTTGTTCGATTGTTTCTTTGATAAGTATAATTAAATAAAGATTGAATAAGTTTTATCCAAAGTAGAAAGGTTTGTTAAATAAATAAGTTAAAATCTAAAGAAGTGTTTTATTCGTTTTTATTTCTTTTTTCTTGTTTCAAACGCTCAATAATTTTAGTGGCGCAGTCGGTAGGATCGCACGTAGTGTCGATTTAAAAACGGTTTTTAAGATGGAACCAACGAGGCGTGTATTTTAATATTTAAAAGTGCGATATACTTTCAGGAATTAACACCGCGGGCAGTATTTTCAACAAGTCGGTACAAATATTGGCGTACGCTGACGACATCGTAATACTAGCCAGATCCCCGTAGCAATGAAAGAAGCCTTCATATCGCTAGAAAGAGCGGCAAAGAAACTCGGACTAGCAATTATTGAAGAGAAAACGAAATATATGTGCATCTCCAAAAGACGTAATGATCGCCAGAATATGACAATTGATTCATACAACATCGAAGCAGTAAAAGAATTTATATATCTAGGGACGCTAATTTCAAAAGACAACGACACGACATTAGAAGTTAAAAGGAGATTAGCACTGGGAAATAGATGCTACTTTGGGCTACGTTAACATTTCTTATCAAGGAACATATCAAGAAGCACTAAAGTAAAACTGTACAGAACTCTTATAAGGCCAATACTACTGTATGGATCCGAAACCTGGACATTAAGAAGTAACGAAGAACACCTCCTAGGGTGCTTCGAAAGAAAAATCCTGCGCACTATATATGGAGGAAGCAACGAAAACGGTGTTTGGAGGAGAAGATACAATCACGAATTGTATCAGTTGTATAAAGATCCAAACATCATAAAAACTATAAAAATTAACAGATTTCGATGGGCAGGACATGTTGAACGTAGCAGTGACGACAGCATAACAAAAATTATTATGAACAAGAGACCAGACGGACACAGAGGTACGGGACGTCCAAAAAAGAGGTATTTAGACAGCGTAGAAGAAGATCTACGAACCCTAGGTATAAGAAATTGGAGACTTCAAGCCAGGGACCGACAGTTCTGGAGGAGGATGTTGCAGGAAGCCAAGGCCAATAACAGGCTGTGGAGCTATTTATGATGATGATACTTTCTTTCTTTTGAGAAAAGATGCGCGAAAAACAGAGCCCGAGTGTTTGTAATCAACAAAAAGATAAAAGTGAAGCCGTGTATTATCAATCGGCTAAATTGCAGCATATAGTGAAAAAAAAAATGTGTGCAGCTGTTAGTCTAAGAAGGTTGCAGCCAATAGTTCAAGAAGACATCGTTGCAGAGTTATCGAACATTCAATCATCGTTGGATTACTCATCACTAACTTGTTTAAGAAGACGTCGCTGGAATTGCCAACCAACAACATAATAAGGAATCACCGCTGGAACTATCACCGCATCCCGTGAAAGAAGACATCGGTGGAACTCTGACTCACTAATTTAGAACAAGTAGGATTATTTTACTATAATTTTTTTTCCTACATTATTCATTATATAAAGTGGAGTGAAATATTATTACAAATACTATAATTTTAAAGTTTAAACTTTCAATTTTCCATAATTTCCATCCACCATCAAGAGAGTCAAAGCATTATTCGATGACAGACTGAGAGGTAAACTCATAAACTCCACTGCTGGCAGTAAAAACTTCTGGTCCTTGGTAACCTCCATCAGGAAGAATTTCACTTCACATTCAACGCCTCCATTCTTTTATAACAAACAGTTGATAACAGAAAGCAAACCCAAGGCCGATCTACTTGCACTTCTGTTCGCCGAGAATTCTTCCTTACCCGATGCTGACATGCAACCCCTCACCATGGAGTGTTCCGCTCACTCAGTGATAGAGTTTTCTTTAGGACGCGTGAAGTATATAAGTGTCTCAAAGAGCTGGACTCCAATAAAGCCACTGGCCCCGACAAAATTCCCCCTATAGTTCTTAAAAAATGTGCCTCACCTTTGGCTAAACCTCTGCGCAAACTTTTTGCTCTTTCATACTTCTCCGGAGTTTATCCTGACTCCTGGAAACTGGCTCATGTTCAGCCCATACCGAAAAATGGTGAAGCTAGTGACCCTACTAACTACCGCCCAATAGCAATTACTTCTATTCTCTCCAAAGTTCTTCTTCTTCGATGGCTCTACGGCCCAATTCGAGCCTTGGCCTCCTTCGGCTTCTTCCTCCAGACGTCTCTCTGCTCCGCAGCTTGTCTCCAGTTTTTCGTGTTGAGCAGTTCGCTGCATCGCACAGTGGGGGAAAAGACCGAAATCGTGGCCAAAACCTCAAATGACTTCTGATGGAAATACAAATTGGCATACAGGGGTTTTGAAGGTCGCTGATTACGAATCCGAAAGCCAAATTATTGTAAACAAAATGGCCGATCCAATATGGCGGACATGGATGTTAAAAAGGTGTCAGACCTTGACAAAAATTGGTATCTGCGGATTTTCAAGGTCGCTGATTACGAATCCGAAATCCAAATTATTTAAAAAAAAATGGCACATCACATAGTTCACATCGATTTATAGGTGCATCATAAAATGCACTAAAAATGCACTAAAATTTACCTTACTTTTGCCTCCCACGGCCTCAAAAAAAAATCGTAGGGGGCTCTATGACCCCTTAAAATTTGCGTAACAGTCCCTACTATTAGGAAAAAATACCAGAAAAATCCCACCTTGCCTCTAAGGGGGCCAGGGAGCTCCCCAAAAGGCTAAAAAACAAGAAAACGCGTTATGTGAAAAAAATACCTCACATCAAGGCTAGGCAAAATTAGGAGCTGATTTTTGCACAATGAGTTCATACAACTTTTCACTGCGATCGTTCACGCGCACGTCGTCGAAAATCTGTCGTCGGAGGTCAACTTGAGACTGAAATATTTCGACAACCACAAGTAGCAGGGGGCTCGGCCTAAACGGTTTTGTGTAGAAAGGTCAGTCCCCTAAACGATCCCTACCAACCATAAGCTTCAAATCAAAAGTTCATAATTCGACTTTTGGCCAGGATTTCGGTATTTTCCCCCACTGTGCATCGGTCTTAACATTATCTTCCCATCTTGACCGTGGTTTGCCAACTGGTCTTTTGCCATCTGGTAGTAGATACAGGGATTTTTTTGGTATCCTTGAGTCATCCATTCTTTGGACATGACCGGCCCAACGTAAACGCAGTAGCTTGGCATGGGTCGAAAGTTTACATTCTTTGTATAAGTCGTATAATTCGTGATTGTAGCGTATTCTCCATGCACTGTCTTCATTAATTGGGCCGTATATCCTTCGGAGAACCTTCCTCTCAAATATATCCAACTTGTCGGCGGACTTTTGGGAGATACTCCATGCTTCACAACCATACGTAGCTACTGTACGTATGATGGTTTTGTAGACTCTTATTTTTGTTTTTCTGTGGATGTCTCTGGATTTCATTACTGGCAGTAGTGAGAAGTATGTTCTGGTTTGCGGCGTTTATTCTTCTTTGTACGTCTATCGTTTCATCGTTGTCTTCGCTGACTGCTGAC
Source organism: Thereva unica (assembly GCA_949987705.1). NCBI lineage: Eukaryota > Metazoa > Arthropoda > Insecta > Diptera > Therevidae > Thereva > Thereva unica. Next base: position 47,339,556 of record OX465282.1, on the reverse strand, counting down.
CCCAGGTAGTTAAATTGGTTTACCCGTTCGAAGTTATATTCCCCCCAGGTGGTATTGTGGTTCCTTCTTCTTCTTTCCACCCTTGACTGAATTAGAATCTTACTCTTCTCTGCGTTTATTTGCAGCCCTATATGTTTTGCTTCATCTTCTAATTATGTAAATATTTCTCTAAGATATGACAGTGATCTGGCAAGGCAGTTTATGTGGTCGGCATGTCCTGCCAACTGTTTTGATTTGTTAAGCAGGGTTGCGTTCGCATCAATGTTTACTTTGCGAATTACTCCTTCAAGGCAGAGATTAAATAGCATGGGTGCCAGCCATCGCCCTGCTTTAAGCCTTGCTTGACTGGGAAGGACTCCGTCAATTCTCCTTGTATTCTGACTGCACACCTTGTATTTTCCATTGTCATTTTAGTCAGTTTCACTATCTTTAGGGGTATGTTTAGGTCCAGCATTGTCGCATACATTTTTTCCCTGTCGATGCTGTCGTATGCTTGTTTAAAGTCGATGATAAGTTGATACACGTCGATGTTGTATTCCCAGCATTTTCGAAGGATTTGCCTTATTGAAAAAAGTTGATCCATCGTTGACCTATTCTTCTGAATCCAGCTTGGTATTCACTTATTACGGCTTCTGCATAAGGTTCCAGTCTGGCCTTAATTATATTGGTCATTATTTTATGCACTGTGCTTAAAAGAGATATGCCTCTGTAATTTGCACAGTTGAATCTATCTCCTATCTTGTGTATTGGGCAGATAATGCTTTGCTCCCAATCTTCAGGCATTTTTCGTTCCTCCATATGCAGCATAGTAATTCATGTATAGCTGCTGAAAGCGGTTCGCCTCCTTGCTTGATCAGCTCTGCTGCGATGTTATCAATTCCTGGAGATTTGTTATTTCTTAAGAGTCGTATGGCACTTTGTACTTCCTCCAGAGTGGGTTCGTTTGTTTCTCTGGTGTCATCGTTATGTTGTGGACGGGGTTCTGGTACGTGTGGGATGCTCTCGTTTGCGTTCAGCAGCTCGCTAAAAAATTCTTTCCATCTTTTCTTTACATCTTCGCTGCCACTATAGTGCCTTCTTTCGTTCTACATATACCGGAGGAGGGTTTGAAGCCTTTCTTGAAGAAGTTTACTTCCTTATATGCTTCCCTGGATTTGTTTCGGGCAAAGTTTTCCTCTGCTCTCAGGATGTAATTGTTGAGGAATTGCCTTTTCTTCTTCCTGCAGATGTTTTTTTTTCGTCGGTCTCTCTATGTAAATTTTCCTATTTTATTTCTGGCCTCTATAGCTGTTTTACATTCCTCGTCGTACCAATCATTGGCTCTGGCAGTGCGTTTGTAGCCTACAGTTTCCTTCGTGACATCTGTCAGTATCGTCCTCAGTCTTGTCCATTTTCCCTCAATTGTGTCTTCATTATTTACGTTTAGGCTTGGACCTATCCTCTCTGCTAACGTTGCCTGGTATCTCTCCAATACGGTCTGTTCCTGGAGGCGGTCAACGTCGAATTTCTTTACTTTGTTGCTTCTTTGTTCTTGAGTGGACAGCCGACATTTGAATCTAGCTTTAACTAGAAAGTGGTCCGATTCACAATTCGCACCTCTGTAGGATCTTACTTGAAGGATACTGGAAGCTGCCCTTCTGTCTATAAGTATATGGTCTATTTGATTGCAGTACCTTTCGCTGGGAGATTGCCATGTGTATTTGTGAATGTCCTTTCTTGGAAAATATGTTGAGCTGACGATCATATTTTTGCTCATTGCAAAATCGATAACACGTTGTCCGTTATCATTTGATGTTTCGTGGAGACTTTCTTTTCCAATGGTTGGTCTGTACCAGTTCTCTCTTCCAATTTTGGCGTTGAGGTCTCCTATCACCATCTTGATGTCATTGGAAGGGGCCGTGTCACATGCGTGTTCAAGCTTGTAGTAGAAAGTGTCCTTTTTCGTGTCCGCTTTCTCCTCCGTCTCCGCATGTACATTTATGATTGTGAGGGTGAAGAATTTCGTTCGGAGTCGTATTGAACATAGACGTTCACTGATTGGCTTGAACTCTATGACATTATCTATGATTGACTTGTGTATTACGAAGCCTACTCCTAAGTGGTGTTCCCTTCCGCAGCTGTAGAATATCCTGTAGTTGCCAAGGTCCATTGTCCCGTTTCCTATCCATCTGATCTCTTGTAACGCGAGTAATTTGATTTTATATCTGCTCACTTCGTCTAGTAGTGACTTAACTGATGCAGTTCGGTACATACTTCGCGTGTTCCATGCTCCAAAAATCATTTCCAGGTGCTGTTGCCGTAGTCGTTGCCTTTTTTTCCGTCCGTTCCGAGGCTTTGCATCGGGTTTCTTAACTGATGTGTTTTTACAGGGTCCGGTAGTTAGCCCAACGCCCAACCCCACTACCAGGAGGACCGGATCCGTGAGTTATACCCCATCGGATAGGGTGGCCCAGCTATACCCCCGGGCACTGGGTACGTCCGTCGTCGGTTGGTTATCCAGGAGGCACCAGCGAGGAGGTGACGGTACGATTTTCCCCCCTCTCCCCAAAGTTATGGAGACAATAATAAAAAGAAAGCTTATGGAATATCTTGAATACAACCAAATATTGAACGACAAACAATACGGCTTTAGATCGAAAAGATCTACTGGCGATCTCCTCGTTTGCCTAACGGAGCACCTCAGCCGAAGTATACACCGATTTGGTGAATCTGGTCTGGTTGCTCTGGATATCTCCAAGGCTTTTGACAGAGTATGGCATCCCGCTCTGTTGGCTAAACTCCAAGCTATTGGTATTGACTCTGTTCTGAAGAACTGGATTGAGAGCTTCCTTTCAGGCCGTTCAGTCAAGGTAGTATTGGATGGCGTCGAATCCAACCCCCACCACATCTCCGCAGGTGTTCCCCAGGGGTCAATTCGATCACCAGCTCTCTTCCTAGTTTTTATAAATGACCTGCTCTCAGTCCCTCCAACTCACTCTACAGCTTTTTTGATGACGGTACTCTACGTTACTCCTATGGTTTTGATAATGTAACACAAGCGCGTGCCAGACCTTGTCTACATCATCGCCAACTGTTGTCCAATTCAATCAACAGGGACATCGAACGAATTCTTGATTGGGGCCACAAGAGCCGTGTCGAATTTAATGCATCAAAAACCAAGTACTGTCTCATGACACTGTAACATGACTCTGTCGATTTAGCGGGAAAACAAAAAATCGAATTTTTAACAATTCTATAGGGAGTGCCCCCCTTAACTTCCCCATATAGGAAGTTATATTGTAATCGGTCCGAAAATCGAAATCGAAAATTTCGACGTATTTTCATCTTTCAAGATCCCAGGAGCATTTTAAGCAAAAAATGGGAGGAAGTATGTGTGTGTGTGCGTAAGTATGTGGTCATTTTTTCCTATACGATATCCCGCGAACCAAAAATGATATCGACTTCGTTGAGGTGTCGTTCGAAGCGTATTAATCGAAATATGATCTGCAAAGCGTACCACGACCTGCACCACGAAGGATATTGTCTTACTTGAGGTGCCGTTCGAAGCGTATTAGCGACAATATAATCTCAAAAGATTTTTATAATATTCGGTCGAGCGGTGTTTTCGTTTAAATGACATAAGTGATTTTTGTACCTGCACGATATCGCGCGAACTATAAAAGATATCGACTTAGTTGACGTGCCGTTCGAAGAGTATTAACCAAAATATTATTATTATTATTATTTATTATTTATTGGATAAAGTACACAAGATTACAATCTTTTAGAGTACAAAGCAAACGGTAAATAATCCTAAATTTTTACAACTAGCTTAATATAGCGAAGTGAAGAATTTGAAAGAAGGAAGAGATTAAGAAAATACGATAGAGCTAGGTAAGCTAAGAACAGTAGAGTAGTAGTACTACTGCGAAGCTGGAAGAGAGCTTAGAAATATAGAAGCCTGCTTTTTGAACATTGTGGCTGTGCTAATTTTTTTGGATGGATATAGGAAGTCTATTCCAAAGTCTAATCGCATGCACAAAGAAAGAACGACTGCCAACCATGGAACGATGAAAAGGGATAAGCAACTTAAGTGATCTCAAGGACTGCATCGGGACAAGGAAATCAGAGAGGTAGCAAGGACGCTTAGAGTAAAATATTTTATATAGGAGAGTTAGTGCCATGACATTGAGAAAATGAAAGAGCCCACATCCGAGTAGTGAATTTTGCACGCCCGACACATGATCGGATCTACGAAGGTGAAAAACAAATCTCAAACAATCACTGAATGCGACCCTGAGTCGTTGATGACAGGACGAATCAAGAGATATATAAACAAGGGCGCCATAGAGAAAATGCGGCAGAATTAGGGATTTCACAAGCTTGGCACGGATAGAGGGTGATAGCAGATCCGCGAACAGCCACAGTTTTCGCAAGGTACCATATATCTTAGACAGCATGAAGGAAACATGATTGCAACAGGAAAGCTTCAAATTAATAAATATCCCGAGGCTCTTGACACTGTGGCGGCAAAAGTCGACGCGATCTCCGATCCACTGATACTCCAAAAATCCATGGATCGGCATACCAAAGAGGAATTCGATACATAAGATCGCCCCCGCCGTTATCATGACAAATGAAAAATTCTCGATCGGCATCGCCGTTATCAAAGCAGTGATACCTCGACTTTTGCCGTCACCGGACGCTCAATAAGTTATAAGTACGGAGCACGAACAAATAAATGTTTTGTAGAGAATCTCGTGTGTTTTAATTAGTACCTACCAATAGTAGTTAGAGAACCGGATGAAAAAGGCGCTAAAGTGGTGACCCCGACAGGTGGAAACGCGCCACCTTCCCGTGAAAATATAACTAGAAAAAATATCCAGAGGATCACTCAGGTGCGAGCCGAAACACCGCTAGCAGCGGCCAGCACACACACACGTGGAGCCCCCCAAATAGGTGAAACCCAGTGCCCAGGTGTTGCGGAAGAAAAACAACCCCATGGAAATACACTGGACATCACAGTGGACACGAAAGGAAAATATTTTTCTATTAGTTAAATAATTTAACGAGGACCACGAGGGCGGAAAATGTAAAAAATTCATCATCAGGACACGAACGATGACCACGAGGGAAACACATGCATAAGTTAAGTTAAACATAAATTGTTATTCGTAGCTCCAAAAGTAGAAAATAAGTTAAATTACGTTGCATTTTCCTGCACTAAAATTTTTACCTTGTTTTAGGCCTAAATAAAATAAAAAAAGTGAAATCAAGAAACATAATAAAAAAACATAACGGAAAAAATATTGTAACGAGCATGTGGGGACAAGCACCGAAGGAAAGACAAAGAAGAAAACCGTAAACCGTGAGTAATATTCGTAAGGTTCTTGAAACTATTATATTATTATTATTAAACATAACGCTATTATGATTATTAAACATATGCGGAAAAGAACAAAGACCAGGAATGCGGGCAGTGACTCGACATTTTTCGGCAATAGAAAATTATTAGAGATTAGAGGCACCGTAAGGAAGACATACATTTTATTACATTTTTCAATAAAAAATGAAATTTAAGTGAATTTTTGATATATTAAAATATAATATAATAGAGTACTTTATTTTAAATAAAAAAATGAAACGTAAGTAAGTTTCGGTAACGAGTTTATTTTATTTCATTTTGAATTCAAGAAATGAAACATAAGTAAATTTTCGCGGTGATTAGCTCCAGATGGCTTCAAAAGAAGCGATGATAGATGGTAGTAGATAATAAAGACGAACAGTAAACTCAATTGTCTGTGGATTATAAAGCGAATTCATAAAACTATTTTAAGTACGATCGCTAATTATTAATTAATTTAAAGTAAATTAATTTATATTAATTTATATTAATTTATATTAATTTATATTAATTTATATTAATTTATATTAATTTATATTAATTTATATTAATTTATATTAATTTATATTAATTTATATTAATTTATATTAATTTATATTAATTTATATTAATATAAAATTATATTTATATTGTTCCATAAATTACGGAACGTGGCAAAAAACAAAAAAAGGTGATAACGTGCTGACATATGAAGCATAGGTCGATAACGGATAGGCTTAGGTCGAGCTAGGACGGTTTTCATTGATTTGCGCCGTTGTAAACCGGCCATAACTCGCAGCTTAGGACAAAAGGATAGCGTACGGAAGATTTCAAGTGTCGAAAAAAACACTTCACGGTTAATAAACGCATTAGCGGTAAAATTCTTTTTATAGATATACCATAATAAAGCAATAATTAATAATGAGATTCATATACTAAATCGAAAAAATGCAATTTTTGGTGTTCCCTTGGGTTAACGAAGAAATGCGAAATTTAGAGAAGGAAAATACGATTATATTTTAAGGTTTAGGCTGAAGATAATTTATATAAAAAACACAAATCGCCCTTTCCCTAAAATAAATTTGCACGAAGATTATTAGTGGTTTTTATGGACTTCTATGAGTTTAGGAAATTTATAAATCGTAGTAGATAAACGGGTTACGGTAATAAGTAAAATAACAGTTACAATAAAACAATAATATTTAGAGGAGCGGTAAATGTTTATATCGTAAAGCGTTAATTGTAAATAAAAAAAAAACAAAAAGCAACAATATACCGACTCAGTATTCGCGAGTTTTTTGAAATTTTCGAGAATGGATTAACGAGTTGAAGCTTTATACGTACATATGACGGGCAAATATTGAATTTCGATGAGTTTTAAAGAATAAAGTTGCGAAGTAGCAGAAACTGAGACAGAAAATTACTGAAGAGAGGAGCTCTTGTAGGCACCTTAAAAAAGGAAAAAGGGAAATAGCTGAAACCGAATAAACCATTTGAATTCGGCACTAGGAATAAAACCTTCCTTACTATTTACGGAAAGGGTTAAAGAGAATATTGAGGGGTAGCACCGATAAAGGGGAAATACCTTAACCATATACACCTTCATTAGTGTAGTGATTTTAAAATTTTTTTTCCAAGGCATATGTCATTGTTATTAGTAGTATTATCTTTCGCGAATCGTACTTAACACGTGAACACCTTGTGAACTCCGTCAAGCTAGTGGCACGGAACAATTATTTTCCTCCTTAAAGAGAATAAGTTCGTGCCAGCTGGCACCTTCTGGAAAAGGGTACCGCGCCCATTAGAACTAAACACAATCCGAACTTCAGAAATAGATACGGATTGGAAGATGGCGAATGACGAAGGGAGAGACGCCGGAAACCCCGAGGGTACTCGAAATGAGGAAGTGTCGCGTATTTCGCTCAAAACTCCACCGTTTTGGGAGGAGTCCCCGGAAATATGGTTCGCGCAAATGGAGGCGCAGTTCAGCACGTGCGGTATCTCAACTGATACAACCAAATTTAACCACGTTGTGGGTGCTATTGACGGAAGGGTCCTTCAACAGGTTAGAGATGCAGTACTTAATCCCCCGGAATTGGACAAATACGGTAATCTAAAAAGGTGCCTATTGAAAAGGTACTCAGATTCCGACGAAGCAAAAATTTCCAAGCTTTTAAACGAGGTGGCTTTAGGGGACAAAAAAACCGTCACAGTTGCTAAATGAGATGCGACACCTCGGAGGCCATAGCACCACAGACTCCTTGCTCCGGTCGTTATGGATGAACAGACTACCAGTTCAAGTCCCGGCAAGTGTCGCACCCAAAATCTGTCGGTCGATGAAGTTTGCCCCGTCTCAAAAGGCATAACACTTTGACGCAGACAAATTTCATTGACCCTGATGGTTGCGACAAGTGTAATTCCGGGAAAAATCTCCAAGAATGTGGCGATTGAGCCCGCGCAAACGAAGTCCCGTTACGAGTCACGCTTTGTCATTGACTTATGTAACATTCGTGGACTTCATGCGAATTTCTCTTTTGTTGAGTGCCACCTACTGACTTTTAAACCCCCAATTTTCGCACTTAGTGAAACCCAAATATCACCGGATAATGACTTAAGTCATTACCAGATATCGGGGTACACTTTAGTGCACAACCTCTCCCCCCATAGGGGTATTGCCATTTATGTTAGGGACGCCGTGGCTTATTATAAAATATTTTCCTATCTCCTTGATCTTTTTCTAACTTCTCATCCAGCGCGTTATTCCGTTGAAGTTGATTCACCTCTCGGCAATTCGGACCACTGCCTAGTTAGCGCTAGCTTCCCATTCAAATTTCCCACCCCTCCCAAACCAGTTAGAAGAACTGTATGGCATTATGGGAAGGCCAATTGGTTGGGGCTTATTAATTTTTTCCAATCTACTGACTGGAACCTGTGTTTCCGAAACAAAAACGTCAACTCTGCCGCTATCCGTATTTCCAGGATCATACAGGCAGGAATGCATTTGTTCATTCCTCATACTACTAAATCTGTGAAGGCTAGGCCCAACAGATGGTTTAATCAGGAGTGTATGAATGCAATCAGAAATAAAGAAGCCGCCTTTCGAGCTTACAAGAGCTTCCCGAGTGAATCGCTCCGTGCAGAGTATATAAAACTAAGAAATTCCTGTAAAGTCACCATCAGGAATGTCAAAAATTCATTTGACAGCAAGTTGAGAAGTAAACTCCTTAATGCAACCTCTGGTAGCAAGAACTTCTGGTCCTTGGTAAGCTCCATTAAGAAGAATTTCACTTCATCCACAACTCCTTCACTTATCCACAATGAGAAGGTGATAACAGACAGCAAATCCAAGGCCGATTTATTAGCATCTCTGTTTGCTTCCAATTCTTCTTTACCCCAAACTGATATGCTACCCCCGGTTCTTGAGCTCAGCGCTCATCTAATGCACAGGGTTTTCTTTAGGACTCGCGAGGTGTACAGGTGCCTCAAGGAGCTCGATGTAAACAAATCGACTGGACCCGATAATATACTCCCTATCGTCTTAAAACAATGCGCCTCACTTTTGGCTAGACCTCTGCGCAAACTTTTTGCCCTATCATACTCTTCCGGAGTTTACCCAGACTCTTGGAAACTTGCCCATGTTCAGCCAATACCGAAAAAAGGTGACTCCAGCGATCCCTCCAACTACCGCCCAATAGCAATTACTTCTATTCTCTCCAAAACCATGGAGACGATAATTAACAAAAAGCTTATGGGATATCTAGAATCCAACCAACTTATCAGCGACAAACAATACGGCTTCCGTCAAAAAAGATCCACTGGTGATCTTTTAGTTTGCCTTACGGAACACCTCAGCCGAAGTTTGCATGGATCTGGCGAATCTAGTTTGGTTGCTTTGGATATCTCCAAGGCTTTTGATAGAGTATGGCACTCAGCCTTGTTAGCTAAACTCCAAGCTATTGGAATTGACTCACTTCTGTATAAGTGGGCCCTTCGTTGGAATGATCACATATTCCAAATCGCCAAACAAGCATCCCAGTGCTTGGGATTTCTTAAGAGGTGCAAGTTCCTCCTCCAGCCATCGGCACGCGCTGTTATTTATAAATCCTACATTCGGCCTCTTCTCGAATATAACTCCCTCGTTTGGGGCGGCGCCCCAATAACCACCTTGGCATGGTTAGATAAGGTCCAAAAAAAGGCCCTTAAATTAATTGATGACGACACCGCTGGCTCCACCATCGACCCCCTCAGCCACCGTAGAAATGTAGCAGCACTGACAAAATTTTATCGCTACTATCATAATGACTGTTCCTCCGAGTTAAACGCGCTCCTGCCTCCACGGCAATCTTATAACCGCAACACCAGATTAGCCCACTCGTCTCATTCCCTTCACCTGCAACTCCCCCTTTCACGCACTCAGCAAGATATGAGTTCGTTTGTTAATAGAACAACTCGACTGTGGAATAGTCTCTCGCAGTCAGTATTTCCGAGCTCCTACAACATCCAAGAGTTCAAACGCAGGGTTCATCACCACCTTCTTCAATACCCCCCCCCCGTTCCTTTTAACCCTTAACCTATACCCCCTCCGCTCCCGTACTAAGCTTACTGCTAGACATTGCACCATGACGTGACAAATGACATGACGGGCTAGTAGTACAAAGGGTGACTCCTGAGCTTAGCACTGTCATATATAAAAAAAAAAAAAAAAGTCCGGGCGATCCTATCAGCGAGCAAGGACAACCTAGAGGCATTAGCATCCATGGCTGACAAAATTGTTGAAGTTAGTGATTTCAGCAGTGTAGCGGAGGTGAGTACAATATCACCAGGCTCAACTTCACAGATAACGGCACTAGAGAAAAAGGTAGACGGACTAGCGAAAGCCATCTCATCCATGCAGATCGGAAGGTCTAGATTCCGGCAACGCCGAGACCGGTCAAGGGAACCTAGTCGAAGCAGACCACGAGATTTAATTTGCTATTACCACCGGAGATTTGGAGACAACGCAACAAAGTGTAGAAGACCATGCGGTTACAAAAAAGGAATGTCGTCGGGAAACGGGACGACCACCTAGTCAGCGAGGCGACGTTAGGTGGTGCGAAATGTAAGCGCCTCTTCATTCGCGATGAGCTTGTTATGCCCACTCATTACATTGTATTCAATCAATAATCATTACATTGTGTAAACGGTCCCCACGTTCAGGATGTGGATATTAAATGTCTCCAAAATGCTATCAAAGCATTCTTTGTATGCACGAGCGGTATCAAATTTCAATTTCATTTATTTATTTAAATTTCAAAGTAAGCATTCTTCGAATGCATGACCGCTATCAGTTCTCGCTTCAATTTTGAACAAATTTTGAACACCTAAGCATTTTAGCTCAGCATTTATCAAAAGCGATAAATGCTGAGTTAGCCGAATTCCTGAACGTGTGGACCGTGGCCGAGGCAAGAACCGCGATTTTTACATCAAATCTAAGTTGAACTACAGCATTCAACTTTAACCCAACTCCAATTTCACGAGGAATTTTCTTCATCATTTACATCAAATCTAAATTGAACTACAGTATTCAACTTTAACCCAACTCCAATTTCACGAGGAATTTTCTTCATCATTTACATCAAATCTAAGTTGAACTACAGCATTCAACTTTAACCCAACTCCAATTTCACGAGGAATTTTCTTCATCATTTACATCAAATCTAAGTTGAACTACAGCATTCAACTTTAACCCAACAATCAACATAGTGAAACCTTAACAACTTTAACGCAACAATCAACACCATCAATCAGTATGATTATCGCCATCGCATCCCTTTACTCTTTCGTCACGACCATATTGGCCCAAGGACACACCATCACGCCATTCACGTCTAATACTGGAGTGTACTTCGAGCATACGGGAAAGGTACTACACTCCACCGACGATTGGGAATTCTTCCTCTACGTAAATATCACTGCAATTGAAACTGAATCGCAGGAATTAGCAATGCACTACACCGAAAAACTCTGTACGAAGACTAAGGAACTATTCGCCGAAGACAGCTGCGTGACCACTCTGCGACTCGTCAATGGCACCCTCAATGACATAAAGGAAGCCAACGTGTACTTCGCTAATCTAACACAGTCCCATTCACACCGATTAAAGCGCGGGTTAATTAATGTTATAGGCAAGGCTCAAAAATTTCTCTTCGGGGTTATGGATAGCGACGACTCCAAGTACGTTCAGGACTCAATCCAGGTTCTCCAAACTAACCAAAAACGAATTCATCACTCCTTCGAGAAGAAGATATCCGTCATCGTAGACACGATGGCGTCCTCCTTCAAAATTTTAACCGACAAGTTAAACAATATCTCTAATGGTATTAACACCATAGAAAAGGAACTAGAGGACACAAAAGTAACCCAATTATACTTCCACCTTCTCGACGAAGCGGCAACCATCTTACTCCTTGCAGCAAACCAATTAACAGCCAGCCAAGCAGAATTTATGGATATAATCCACGAATCTAGGCTTGGACGATTGGACAAACACCTCGTCAATTCTGAAAATTTCTTAAAGGCTTTAAAAGACGTTCAACTGGAAGCCCTGAACGGGTTGAAACTCCCAGTTACGCCTACTAGTTTTAACATACCCATAATTGCCCAAATATCTAAAATTTCACCCCTTCTAACGACTAACGCCTTAGTTTTTCAAATCAAAATTCCACTTATCAAGAATACCTTTTCTCTTTATAAACTGCAGAGCGTACCAGTTCCGTTTCACAACAATACTTACCACTACATTAAGATCAATTCGCAATACGTCCTTATCGATGAAAAAAGCGAACGATACGCGTTCCTCAAACAAAATGACATCGACGCATGCCGCCGATTTCAATCAGAGGAATTCATTTGTATACAATTAGTTTTGTACAGCTTTAACAAAGAGAACTGTATAATAGGCCTACACCAAGGCGAAATCTCACCAACCGGCTGCGAAATTCGACTCTTTAATTTAACCCATGAAATGTGGAACAAACTCACTAAACCCAACACTTGGATCTACCTAATACCGACTCGAACGAACCTTCGAATAAGCTGCAATGATACCTCCTACTCTGTACCAATATTAGGTAGCGGACTATTAGCTTTAGAACCCGGTTGCAAAGCCAGGACAAAAGAAATCATGATAGAAACGCATTCAACCATTTCTGACATCAACGCTCAATATTATCAATTGGAAACCACGCTGTCAAACTTGTATCTGAATTTCTCAGCGATTCCCACTAAAGACAAACTTCCACGAGTTCTCTTCGACACCAGAGATTTAGACAGCCTCAGTGTCAACCTCAAAACAATTATTCCGCACGAGGACATTCTAGATCTCCTACCCTCAAGTACTAACCACATAACAACAATCTCAATATCTACCGTCTCCTTAATTCTCATAGTCGGGTTAACACTCTACATAATATACAAAAGATATTTCAAATTTAAACTACAACTGAGTTCCAAACACTCCCATTCCGCGAGTGACCTAGAAGAGTCCTGATATCCATTTAATTATATACACCTATATATATATAAACATGTAGCACTAACTATACATATTAAGATTCAAATTGCTAAGCTATGTAAAGATTACTTACTTAAATCTAGGTAATGTTTTTAAACATTTTAGGCTTTTTAAAGTACATGCATTATCTCTCAAATTATGTAAAAATTATTTAATAATAGATAAGTTCAAGTTCATAAAAAAAAGGAAACATACAAATAAATGTAATTTTGCTTTCAACATCAAGATCAATTGCATTGATCTCTATAAGGGGGGAGGAATGTTATGCCCACTCATTACATTGTATTCAATCAATAATCATTACATTGTGTAAACGGTCCCCACGTTCAGGATGTGGATATTAAATGTCTCCAAAATGCTATCAAAGCATTCTTTGTATGCACGAGCGGTATCAAATTTCAATTTCATTTAATTATTTAAATTTCAAAGTAAGCATTCTTCGAATGCATGACCGCTATCAGTTCTCGCTTCAATTTTGAACAAATTTTGAACACCTAAGCATTTTAGCTCAGCATTTATCAAAAGCGATAAATGCTGAGTTAGCCGAATTCCTGAACGTGTGGACCGTGGCCGAGGCAAGAACCGCGATCAAGAAAGCTTTGGAGGGCAGTTCTTGCTGGGCCACCGGATCGTTCAATAGCTCGAAAAGTTTGAATTGAAATTAATCTTAAATTGAAAGTAATAAAAATGTGCAAGTAATTTTTAAATGTGCAGTTAAAAAAAGCAATGTGCAAATAAAGTATAATTAATTGAAGTGCCGTGTTTTACTAGTTTGCGAGTGTATTTCAGCCAACCCCAAAAAAAGGAAGACAACAGGAACCGGTGGGCCAGCGACACTCAACAAGCTCACAGGGATAAGGTTCCTAATAGACTCGGGATCAGACGTCTCGGTAGTTCCACCAGACTTAAATGATCGAAGCAATACGCATTCTAATCACCAATTGTTCGCCGCGAACGGAACCCCAATCCAGACATACGGAAACAAGCGCATCACGCTGAGCTTAGGATTTCGCAGACAGTTCGCATGGACATTCATCATCGCCCAGACAACTAGTGCAATCATCGGCGTCGACTTCCTGGACAAATTTGGATTATTAATAGACATTAAAGGCGCCAGACTAATCGACAAGCGTACGAACATCTCCGTGGTAGGTGCGGTCAAATACATAAAAGAGGAAAGAATCACAATGGTGGACGCGAACAACCCATTCGCAGATCTGCTAAGAGAATTCGCCGATATTACAACGCCGTCACCAACCCCACAAAAAACCAAGTCACCGACTACAGTTACACACTATATAGAGACGAAGGGACCACCGGTATTCTCGAAGCCTCGAAGACTGCCACCAGACAAGTTGAAAATTGCAAAAGCAGAATTTGAGTATTTACTCCGGATGGGGATATGCAAGCCCTCAAATAGCAATTGGTCCAGCCCTCTTCACTTAGTGAAGAAATCCGATGGAGGATGGCGCCCTTGCGGCGACTACCGGCGCTTAAACGCAGTAATGATTCCTAATCGATACCCTATTCCCTTTATTCAAGATTTCTCAACGGTATGTCACGGCAGGAAATTTTTTTCAACCATTGACCTTCACAAGGCGTATCACCAGATACCAATTGAACCCGGACACACCCCTAAGACGGCGATAACTACACCCTTCGGGCTTTATGAATTCAACTTCATGACATTCGGGCTTTGCAACGCGGGGCAGACCTTACAGCGCTTTATGCACGAGATCCTGAGAGGCCGGGATTATATCTTCTCTTACGTCGACGATGTGTGTGTGGCATCAACCACCATCGAGGAGCATCAAATGCACCTACGCGAGGTGTTCTCAATTTTTCGCAGACACGGCCTGACGATAAACGTGGCGAAGTGCCAGTTGGGCAAAGAAGAGGTAAAATTTTTGGGCCACGCAGTGAACAAAGACGGTATACGACCACTTGAAGAAAAAGTGCTTGCCGTAAAAAACTACGAGCTCCCAAAAGTGGCAAAGAATTTAAAGAGATTCTTGGCCTTAATTACTTTTTACCAAAGGTTCATACCTCATGCTGTAGAAAACCAGATGACTCTTCATAAAATGATTGTGGGAAACAAGAAAAATGACACCACAAAAATAGAGTGGACACCGGAAGCCATGGTGGCTTTTGAAGCGTGCAAGAAAGACTAAGCGGAAGCTACGTTACTGGCGCATCCCGCACCTGAAGCCGAACTGGCCCTGCACGTCGACGCGTCGGAAAAGGCCGTGGGAGCAGCCTTGCACCAAATCGACGGGAAAGGACTCAGCCCACTCGCGTTCTTCTCAAGGAAACTCTCGACCGCGGAACAAAAGTATAGTACTTACGACAGGGAGTTGTTGGCCGTCTATCAATCAATCAGGCAGTTCCGAAATTTGTTGGAAGGAAGAACCTTCCATATAATGACCGACCACAAGCCATTGACCTTCGCATTCCGGCAGACCGCGGACAGCAATTCACCTCGGCGGACTCGACAACTTAACTATATAAGCCAGTTCACAACCGATATTCGACACGTAGCGGGTAAGGAAAATATCGTGGCTGACACGTTGTCGAATGGTCGAAGCTACGGCGACCAGGCTGAACCCGGTCGACTATCGACAGCTATCGAAACAGCAAGAGTTGGAGATCAGGAGATCATAAAAAACCCTGAAATGTCTTCCATGGACATCAAACACTTGGCGTTCCCGGACCACGATGTAGCTGTGTATTGCGACGTATCGCGAGGTCGGGTACGCCCCTTGGTTCCGGAAGGCATGAGAGTGGACATCCTGCGAACAAAGCACGACCTCTCGCACCCAGGCGTTCGAGGCACAACTAAGTTAATCTGCGAGAGATTCGTCTGGCCAAGTCTTCGGAAGGACTGTGCTGCATTCGTAAAGGCCTGCATCCCGTGCCTGAAGTCCAAGGTCCAACGACACACAAAGACACCAGTAAACCGGTACCTGCCGCCAACCGAGCGGTTTTCCCACATCAACATAGACATTATCGGCCCATTGCCACCGTCAAGAGGATACCGGTACTGCCTGACTTGCATCGACCGCTTCACGCGATGGCCTGAGGCAATACCAATGGTGGACATAACGGCTGAGACAGTGTGCCGTCACTTCGTTGAGGGATGGATAGCAAAATACGGCGTACCGTTGAGAGTCACAACGGATTTGGGGCGGCAGTTTGAATCGTCCTTATTTCGCGAGTTGACCGTTGCATTAGGAATCACCCATTTGCGGACCACACCGTATCACCCACAGGCTAACGGTCTTGTGGAGCGGTGGCACCGGACCTTGAAGGCGGCGATAGTGTGCCGTAAGTCGAGTAGTTGGACAGAAGTCTTGCCAACGGTCCTCATAGGACTGCGTTCTACATTCAAGCCCGACCTTAACGCAACGCCCGCGGAGATGGTGTACGGGACCACACTCCGCCTTCCAGGGGAATTTATGACGGACCCGCCAAAAAAGCAGCCTGAGTCAGAGTTCGTAAGGGACCTGCGTCGAGCGATGCAGAGCGTGAGGCCAACAAGTACGGCCCATCATAGCAACCAAAGCGTTTTTATCCATGGGGACTTAGGCCGGTGTACACACGTGTTCGTCAGAAATGACGCAGTGAGATCACCCCTACAGCCACCATTCGACGGGCCTTACAGAGTGACACAGCGGAAGGACAAGTATTACCAAGTGGATGCGAAAGGCCGCCGAGTCAGGATTTCGCTAGACCGGCTCAAACCAGCGTACTCAACGACGGAGAACCATCCAGTGGCGACAAGTACCGGATACCCAGAGCCGGACAAGGAGCCAGACAAACCCGAAGAACAAGGAACAATTACTCGATCTGGACGAAAGGTCCGCTTTACAAAAACTGCCGAGAGCAGAGGTCCACGCAGGAAGCGCTAGCCCGATCTCTAAATCGTCTATTCGTCTAGCCACTCCGATTAAAGAAGAGATTCACCCCGGAGACGCACTTCTTACGCCAATATATATTATTTATATGTATATTTGTATATATACCTACATCTATATCTATATTAATAAAGGAAAGTGTGTGTCTGTGTGTCTGTGTGTCTGTGTATCTGTGTGTCTGTGTATCTGTGTGTCTGCTTGTGCGTACCGTCACGCATTGTAGCCAAACTAGAAGAGATAGAAATCTGAAATTTTTTTTGTAGATGCATGGATACCCCAGAAGGTGGAAGTAAGTTTCCGTTTTTCGCTATTTTGATTAGTTTTTTTTTAATTAATTAATTAGTACGATTTGTCACCATTTTTTACGCTCTACGCCTGGTATCTCGGCTAATGTATATCGTAGAACATTATGAATGCCACCAATTGAAAGATTAGACAATTCTGGTTTAAAATTATTTGTTTCAAATCTCAGAAAGGCGATTTTTCGAAATTCATCCCCTAAGGGGGTGAAATGGGGTTTACCCAAACCGCTGGAGCTATAGGGCTGAAATTTTCACAGTGAATCCCAATAATGACGTGGACATCCACTAACAAGCGATTTTGCGAAACTCATCCCATAAGGGGGTGAAATGGGGTCAACCCAAAACCGCTGGAGCTATAGGGCTGAAATTTTGACAGTGAATCCCAATAATGACGTGAACATCCACTAACAAGCGATTTTTCGAAATTCGTTCCCCAAAGGGGGAAATGGGGTTTACCCAAACCGCCTGAGCTATAGGGCTGAAATTTTGGCAGTGCATCCCTATAATGACGTGGACATCCACTAAGAGGCGATTTTTCGAAATTCATCCCCTAAGGGGGTGAAATGGGGTTTACCAAACCGCTGGAGCTATAGGGCTGAAATTTTGACGGTGCATCCCTATAATGGCGTGGACATCCACTAAGAAGCGATTTTTAGAAATTCATCCCATAAGGGGGTGAAATGGGGTCAACCCAAAACCGCTGGAGCTATAGGGCTGAAATTTTGACAGTGAATCCCAATAATGACGTGAACATCCACTAACAAGCGATTTTTCGAAATTCGTTCCCCAAAGGGGGAAATGGGGTTTACCCAAACCGCCTGAGCTATAGGGCTGAAATTTTGGCAGTGCATCCCTATAATGACGTGGACATCCACTAAGAGGCGATTTTTCGAAATTCATCCCCTAAGGGGGTGAAATGGGGTTTACCAAACCGCTGGAGCTATAGGGCTGAAATTTTGACGGTGCATCCCTATAATGGCGTGGACATCCACTAAGAAGCGATTTTTAGAAATTCATTCCATAAGGGGGTGAAATGGGGTCAACCCAAAACCGCTGGAGCTATAGGGCTGAAATTTTGACAGTGCATCCCTATAATGACGTGGACATCCACTATAAATAGATTTTTCGAAATTCATCCCCTAAAGGGGTGAAATGGAGTTAACCCAAACCGCTGGGGCTGAAGGGCTGAAATTTTGACAGTGCATCCTTATAATCACGTGGAAATGAATGACTCAAAATTTACTTTATTTAGGATTCCTTTGTCACTTCTCTTGATGACATATACACACCAATCTCTGCTTCAAAACTTGCAGATTTGTTGAGCAGAGGTGATATACGCAGCAATTTGTTTACCATGTTTATTAAAAAAATGCTCTATAATAAACCTTTTTTAGGGATAATAACAACTGACTTTTTTGTTTGTTTTCTTTTCAAGGAAAACAGTGCACATAATAAACAGTTTTTATTTAAAGGCGTTGCAAGGCACGCGGGTTTTATGCTAGTCTGTATATAAAGCATAAAATAAAATTTAAGATAAAGTAGAAAATACACTATATGAAATAAAATAAACTCTATAAAATAAATATAAAACTATATAAAATAAAATAAACTCTATAAAATAAAATATAAAACCATATAGAATAAATTATAAAACGCATTAAAATCCGATAAAATTAGACGCACGCTCGCTTTCCTGGCAAAAAGAAAAAAAAGAAAAAGAAACCAAATAAGAAAGAGTAAATTGAATTCAAGTAAGTTTCAAGTTCCTTGTAGGAGGTACATACCCCAGCATGGCCGAGAATAGCCCAGATAGGTTAATTATAGGATAATGTTGATAACATAAATATACTAACGTACATATAGACACGAAAATTGTAGTAATGGAATAAAAGTATAATAACGTAAACAGAGATTTAGAAATTGTAATAATGGAGTAAAAAATAGGTAGTATGCATGCATAGATATTGAAATTGAGAAAATGGAATAAAAATAGATAGTAAGGTAAATGAAGGTAGAAATATTAAAATTCAAATATTGGAATAGAATTGAAATGCGAGATAGTACCTAATAAGTATAAATGATGATATGTATAAATAAGGACAAAGTAAATATTCATGTAAAATTTTAAATTTCTTAGAGGGGAGTGATGTGGCGGCAAAAGTCGACGCGATCTCCGATCCACTGATACTCCAAAAATCCATGGATCGGCATACCAAAGAGGAATTCGATACATAAGATCGCCCCCGCCGTTATCATGACAAATGAAAAATTCTCTATCGGCATCGCCGTTATCAAAGCAGTGATACCTCGACTTTTGCCGTCACCGGACGCTCAATAAGTTATAAGTACGGAGCACGAACAAATAAATGTTTTGTAGAGAATCTCGTGTGTTTTAATTAGTACCTACCAATAGTAGTTAGAGAACCGGATGAAAAAGGCGCTAAAACACAATCAACGACAGGAATAGGAACACCACCTACTAATAAATTAGGAGTATATTCAGAGGACATAGGACGCTGGCTGATAAGCAATACTTGGGATTTAATTGGATTAAGTTTGAGGAAATTATTAGAGCTCCATTCACTGATACGATATAAAATATTATTCATAACTGCTGTACCGGAAACAATATCACTAGGAGGAAAAGAATTGTACAGCTGAAGATCATCAGCATACATATGAAAAGAACAGCCGTCAATGACAGAGGGAAGATCATTAATATACAGGGAGAAAAGAATCGAGCCATGAGGGACACCCAGACACACCGGCAGAAGAGAGGATATTCTGCCGTTGTGCCGAACACATTGAAATCTATCAGAAAGAAGAGAGGAGAAAAGACGCGTGGCAGAGGAAGAGAACTGATAGAGTTGATTAAGTTTGGACAACAGGAGCGGATGGACCACCGAGTCAAAAGCCTTAGAAAAGTCGAGCAGAGCTAGAAATGCAATATTACCCTGAACATAGCAGTCTCACAACTGTGCGATTTACGAAAGCCAGATTGAAAGATAGAAAGAAAATTGTTACGTCAAGATGGCTCATCACTTGAGTAAAAATAATTTTTTCAAAAGCTTTAGCAAGAAACAGAAGGATGCTAATAGGACGAAAATCAGATATATCAGATGGAGACGGTCTTTTGGGTAAAGGAATCAAAATGGCCTTTTTTCAGAGCGAAGGGAATTCAGATGCAGTAAGACAATAGTTGAAAACATGAGTGATAGGATCAGCAATTAGGGGAGACAGGATTTTGAGAAAGCGTGGAGAGATTCCATCAAAGCCGATACTGTTCGAGGAGATAGACAGTAGAGATTCAAGAACTTCTAAAGAATCAACACAGCGGAAGTAAAAGCTACCAGGACTGAGTGAGTCAGAGGAGGAGGAAGTAGTGAAAGAGGGAGAGAGGATAAATGATGAGTTTATGAGCTCAACATCAACATCAAAAGGGTCAAATGCAGAAGAATGAACACCAAGCGAGCGAAGGTTAGACCAAAGTCGTTTCGAATCTAGGTTAGGATAAGCTTGCGAGCATAGAACACACGTTTGGCAGCTTTGACTTTGAGGTTGATGCGATTGCGAAGCACTTTGTACTTAATTAGGTAGCTGCGAATTTTAGTTCTACGGTAACGCCGGTACATATACTCGCGCTGGATTATCAAATCCCGAATCTCTCGTGAAAACCATGGACAATGGGAAGGAGTTTTAAGTCTACGGGTAACAAGCGGTACACATTGTTCGTACACTGATTGGATGAAGGAAGACAAGATAGCTACCTTATCGTCGACAGAGGTAGAGATATGATGTCATACCAAGGAAGAGAAGAAACAGCAGTTAGAAGCCGCTCAGGATTGATGTTGCTGTAATCACGGTAAGAGAGGGAAGGAGGCGAAGAAGAAGGTAGGAATGAGAAAGAGATAGAGAGAAAAAGGATGCCATGGTCAAGAAAACTCGGATTAGAAATTTGACTGTTCCTCACCACTGAGTCGACGGATGTAACAGCGAGAACATCAAGCAACGACGGGTTACGACAATTCATAAAAGTTGGGAGTTTATTTAAAACATGAAGGTCCAGAGACTCGAACATATAATTAAGAGATTTCACCTGACCATTTGATCCTGGAATGTGAGAACACTGCGTAATGTGAGTGGCGTTGGCGTAATACTCACCAAAGAAGCCAGGTCCAGCCTCATTAGCTGGTCACCAGTTTCTGAGAGGATTATTACCGTGCGCCTGTGTACCAGACTAAGAAGTACTACGGTAGTCCAATACTATGCTCCAACTGAAGAGGCAGAAGATGACATCAAGGACCAGTTCTATATGCGACTGAATGAGGTTTTTCGCTCTATTCCAAGGGGACACACCATTGTTTTAATGGGTGACTTAAACGCACAGATCGGCCGTGACAACACCGGCCTTGAACATACAATTGGAAACCAAGGCCTAAGCCAAGTTACCAATAACAATGGTGAGCTTTTCGTTGACTTTTGTAGTTCCCACCAACTCATGGTAGGTGGAACTTACTTTTGTCACAAGAAGATACACAAAGAGACCTGGGTATCGCCCGATGGTAGAACGAGAAATCAGATAGATCACGTGGCCGTCAGCCGCAGATGGAGAACTATTCTTGAGGATGTCAGGAGTTTCAGGGGAGCGGATACTGGAAGCGACCACCATTTGGTTGTAGCAACTAATCGCCTTAAAATCGCCGCAATCAGAAACGTTCAACAAACTGCTAGAACCCGTAGACGGTTTAACGTAGACCTCCTGCGGGAAAGCGTTAAAAAGCGGGAATTTGCTGGAAACCTACAAGACCTATTAAACCAGCAAATCGTTTCTGAAGACACAAATATTGAAGAATTGTGGAGTACGACGAAGGGCGCGATATTAACCGCTGCAGAAATGAGCATCGGTTATGTCCAAAGAATCCAGCAACACTGGATCTCGGACACAACCTGGCAAAAAATGGAACGCAGAAGAGCCCTCAAAAATAACGTAAATTCTACAAACGACCCGGAAAGACGTCACCAATTAGAACGGGAATACTCCCAATTACATCGGGAGGTTTAGAGAAGTGTCCGGCGTGATAAAAGGCAGCAGATAAATGAGCTCGCAGAAAAAGCGGAAAACGCGGCAAACACAGGCAACAGTAAGGTGCTGTACCAAATCACTAAACAGCTCTCGGGAAAGCACTCTACTAAAAAGCACGCCGTTAAGAGTGCGGATGGAAGGCTGCTACTTCTTCGCCGCCCTGAATGGTACACTTACACAAGAACCTCAGGAAAACAACAACAATGCACAGCCAAAAAGAATCGCCACTCGGGCCCCATCCAAGACGGAAATAGTAACCGCAATTCATGCGATGGCCAATGGTAAAGCAGCAGGAAAAGATGGTATCCCGCCAGAATTGTTGAAAGCCGACTCAAGCCTCATAGCAGATGCGCTTCAGCCAATCCTAGAAATAGCATGGAACACCTGTACGTTTCCGGAGGATTGGACGGAAGGTATCATAGTCAAAATACCAAAAAAGGGGGACCTAACAATATGCGACAACTGGAGAGGTATCTGTTTATTATCTACAGTGGGCAAAATTTTGTCCCATATATTACAATCTAGGATAAGTGAGGCAGTTGATCGAACGCTTAGGAGGCAGCAGGCCGGATTCAGGAAGGGCCGCTCCTGTATTGATCATATTAACACCTTGGGAATAATAGCACTGTTGTACAGCGAATTCTACCTAAGGTCGAGACTAAGCGAATGGGTTCATTGTATTTAATTATGATATTTCGAAAAAGTTGTATGCAAATTCATAAAAAAATAACAAAGTTATTAATGTTTAAAGTTTGAAAAAAAAAGGAAAAAAATATTGTCCAATTTACTTGGTTTTTGGTATACGAGTGGTGAATAATTAATTAAAACGTTTTACGTTGTCAATATTTTATTATAATAATTAATAATAAAGTTGTTAAAACGAAAATTTGACCAAAAAATGAAAAGAAAAGTTATAAATCGGCTCATTAAGCAGCCTTGCGGTGTTCGAGTCAAAAGTAAAAGTAGATAAGGTTTATACCTGGCCAGGTATAAAAGGGACGAAGTGACCTGGGAATGCTAAGGAACGGTATTTCATCGTTTAGACAAATTTTGAAATAATAAACACGTGAACGAAAAACTAAATAGCAAAGTTTAACAAGTAAATAAACAATAACAAAAATATAAACACTAGACAATTTTTTGTTAATAACTCTTTAAATTTTATATAGAATTGTTTGAAATTTTGGATTCTGAATCGTCTTGATGTCCTTTACAAATGCTGTAAAGGGTTTTCTTAGGTAGAATTTAAAAATCGATTCTGTACAACAGTGTAGTGGAGCAGTCTACTGAATTCTGATCCCCCCTTTACCTTGCTTTCGTAGGCTATGAGAAAGCGTTCGACTCGGTTAATAGGAGCTTCATTTGGCAGGCACTACGGCGATACTAGCCAATTTTCCACTAGTGCTAAACGTATATAACTATTTTGTCAGTAGTCAGTTTATTCCATCTTCGTCCATCATACTGGGAAGTTAATCGTGTGGACCGAAGGGGTCAAACCCACATCCCAACTAGTTTTAAAATCTCATTTCACACTATTTCCTTTTAAATATTACTACTTTATTTATATCAAGTGGATAAAGTATATTGAAAAAATAAACTTTTTGGTTTCAAGATTAAAATATTCTCTTATTGGCACCAATATTTTATTCTCTTTGAAATATTATCATTTTAGTTTTAAGTGGAATTTTTTTTTATTACATTCCTTTATTATTACCTTACCATTTACAATTTTTTTGTCCCCTCTCTCGTTTAACTTACCATTATTTTTCGTGATTATATACATATTTTTGTTTTCGTGTCATTTGTGGAAAGTGTTTCAGTTTATAAACGTATATGTGTTGAGCTTGCTGGAATCTTTCGTTTTAAATAAATTAACCTATGCAAGTTGTCCCGAATTGCGAATGGCGAATGAAGAAGGGAATGTTAACGAATTAGGTAACAATCTTAGAGCCACATTAGAAGATATGCGAATACGCCTTAATGCTAAAAATCCCGAAAATATACACTTACCTAACACTACTCCCTCAATAGCCATAGACCCTATTAAATATCTTTATCTATACCTTTTACTTACAAAATTTCATCGATTTTATTGATAGAATACATCCAACCCTACAAAGTTACGATATTTCTTTAAACTCCTTTAATCCCTCATGGGACATAGGGCGGAAACAGTTGCCCTCCAGCGGACTCTGTTTTGCGTGACAGCTCTTAGCTCCGACCAGGATCTCCCAGTTGTTGCGGCTTCTTCTAGTAGGGTTCTTCTCCACGTTGTTCTAGGTCTTCCTTCTCGACGGGAACCTTGCGGATTCCAGTCAAGGGCCTGTTTGGCTAGATTTTCGTTTTCGCGTCGCAAGGTGTGGCCCACCCAATTCCATTTCCTTCGCCTGATTTGGTCGTCTATCCTTTCTTGGCCGGCACGGTGCCATAGTTCTTCGTTTGAAATTCTATCTTGCCAGCGGATTTTTAGGATACGACGAAGGCATCTGTTGATGAAGACTTGTAGGCGCCCTGTGATGAATTGGGTGACTTTCCATGTTTCGCAACCATACAAAAGAACTGCCTTAACGTTGGAGTTGAACAGCCGCAATTTGGTGTTAGTGGAAATCACCGTTGATCTCCATATGTGGGACAGGCATACATATGCGCCTCATGCTTTATTTATTCTGGAACTGACGTCTTCTTCTGCCCCACCATTTTCGGTAATAATGCTACCGAGGTAGCAGAGTTTATCTACCAGTTCCACGTCACAGTTATTCAGCGCTGTTCGTTCAATGGTGTTTGCATTTATCCGCATTTCTTTAGTTTTAGTCGGATTTAGCCTTAAGCCTGCTGGACTACTTTCTGTTGCCAAATTGTTTAACATGTTTTTGAGGTCCTGGTGTCTGTGGGCCAGGGCCAGCAAACAGATATCATCTGCGTAGTCGAGATCCTTAAGGCGGTCTACCAAACCCTATTGTATGCCGCCTGTTCTACTATCTAGAGCGCCGACAAGGATGTCATTTATTACTATAAGAAATAGTAAAGGCGAGAGTAGGCATCCATGTCGTACTCCTGAGCTCACCTCGAAGCTGTCGGATAATTTTCCATTATGGAGAACTCTGCATTTGGAATTGTTATATAGGGCTTTTATCAATTCTATTATTTTATCAGGCAGTCCCCGTCGCCGTAGTGCCTGCCATATAAAGCTCCTATTGACCGAGCCGAACGCTTTCCCATAATCTACGAAAGCAAAGTAAAGGGGGGATCGGAATTCAGTGGACTGCTCCACTATTATTCGTAAGGTGTTGATATGATCAATACATGAGCGGCCCTTCGTGAATCCGGCCTGCTGCCTCCTAAGCGTTCGGTCTACTGCCTCACTTATCCTAGATAGTAATATATGGGACAAAATTTTGCCCACTGTAGATAGTAAACAGATGCCTCTCCAGTTGTCGCATATTGTTAAGTCCCCCGTTTTTGGTATTTTGACTATGATACCTTCCGTCCAATCCTCCGGAAAGGTACAGCTTCCATGCTATTTCTAGGATTGGCTGAAGCGCATCTGCTATGAGGCTTGAGTCGGCTTTCAACAATTCTGGCGGAATGCCATCTTTTCATGCTGCTTTACCATTAGCCATCGCATGAATTGCGGTTACTATTTCCGTATTGGATGGGGCCCGGGTGGCGATTCTTATTGGCTCGGTAATTCTGAATGAGAAGAAAAAAAAATGAAAGGATAAGCAAGGAACAAATCTTTATGAGTATATGATTTAAGAAAAAAAATGACGAACAAATTGCAAGTACGTGATGAGGGAGACGGGCATGAAATTAACTAAAATTGCGAAGAGTGAGATTCAACACCATAAGGTGTGAAGAAAGCTTATGAAAACATAATAAAAAAAATGAGTGATTTTTTTCCTATTTACTTTAAGGAGGGTGTCCCGTGAAGGACAAGAATGAGAAAAGTCCCGATGCAAAAGGAAGGAACAATGACCAAAAAAAGAGTTGATGAAATATGTGAAGAAGAAAACCAGTAGCAATGGTTGTGGCTAAAATTCAGTGATCGCATGATTCTAAATGAGAGAAACAAAATGAAGAAAGTAGATGAGGAGCCTTTATAAATATATTATTTAAGTAAAAAGGGTAAATAACACAAAAAGAGAATCCTTTATAAGTATATGAGGATGGAAATAGGTAAGTAAAGTCAAAATGGAAAATAGATAACCAAAAGATTTCCAAGTAACAATGTATTGAAAAAAAAAATAAAGATAAGCTTCAGGGCTGATCAAAAAAAATTCTTTTCTTCCAGGTAGCAAGAGGTTTTTTTTTTTTTTGTTTTTCGAAAAAAGGAGATAACTGAAAATAGAATTCATTGTAATGGAAAGTGGTGCAACACTGCAAAAAAGCAACCAACGATCTGGCCAAGTGAACATCAGCCACTTGCAACCAGACCCCACCGAAAACACACTACACTTGACTTTGTCACCAAGCCTATCGCAAGGTCAGGCGATATCACGCCTGTGAACCCAGACGAGAGCAGACTTAATGACAAGGCGTCCATCAGACCATACTAAAAATGAAGAGAACAAAGAGGAGGTTCCATGATCAGGACTGACCCGCGCAGTGCCAAGCGTTGCGCTTGTTAGCCAGACAGCGAAACAGACTGACGGGAACAAGACCAACATCAGAGACTGCTGCTATACGAAAACTATTTGTTAAAATGTTCACAAGGAACGAGCATAAGAAGTGAAAGATCTAAAGAAAATTAAAAGCTAAGGCGCTGCAGCAGGTACCTTCGCCTGCGAAAATTTCTCTAACCCTAAAATAATAACGAATGAGGGGACCTTGCCTCAAGGGGGGAGCTGGTCTGGCAGCCCCTACACAAACAAGCATATAAACCTATTAAGCCTTGGCCCCAGACGACCAAGGAAGAACAAAGAGGTGTGCCACCGCGAGGAAAGACTAAGCGGCTTAAGGCACCCTATCAGTTGACCGGTGAAGCCGGCGAGATGCCTTCTTAATGGTACTCACTTTAATCTAGCAACCACTGCAGACATGAAACCTTGACTCAAGATGACCAAGGAAAAACAAGGAGGTGTACCACCGCCAGAGAAGCTATCTAGCAACCTAAGCGGATTAAAGGCACCCTATCAGTTGACCGGTGAAGCCGGCGAGATGCCTTCTTAGGGCACTTTAAGTAGACACACAGGAGCATGGTTCCCCGCGGAGAGGACATGCACACCTCTCAACCTTCAGCACTTACCAGCTTTGAGTCAACCGAGAAGAGTGGCAAGCACCATTCCCCTCGACCGACTCTACATTTTCAGCATCTCACCCCGCTTGCAGCAACTCGCATGGCTGGGACGAAGATAAGAAGAGATTCAGTTTAGAAGCTTCCATTGGATACTAATGATCCCACGACGGATCAGTACCAACGACGACACGACTGAAATTCCGGAAGGCTGTTCCATCAGGGAATCCATACGGGACCGCATTAACGGAAAGACAACCGACTTACCGCGCTGGCAGGCAGTATACTGCCTGTTACCAGGATCAATGCAAGCCAGTCGCCTTCCCATTAACTTGGCCATACTAAAGAGGAAAAGGTAAACACAGAAAAATGAGCGATATTGCCTCGTCCATGGAAGAGACAACCAGCTGGTGATACCTCCGCACAAGCCATGTGAACATGAGCCACATGCAGCCAGACAAGCAAAAGGCCCCTCACTGATTGCCCCACAAGAGTTGTCGCGCTAGCAAGCGAAGTCGCTTGGTACTAGGATCAGACCAACTGACATGAACGAGCAAGGCAGAAAATTGGAAGCTGCCGCAAAAAGAAGTTATTGAACCATACGTACAGAGAAAATGAAATAAGAGTTATGGGCCGTTAAGGCTAAGATGAAAAAACATAAGCTGAAAGGGAGATGATACCGCGACAGGTACCAAAACCCGTACCCAAATAACCGGAGGGACTTGGACAGAGAAGGGGAACTAACATTGAAGGAAGTCCTCCACCGGTTCCTCTCGATGGCCGATGCCACAGAAAAAGACTACAATATCGGTCTTACAATTGGGAGACTACAGAATAGAAAGCTAAACTAACTCGGGGTGAGAAATCTTCCAAAAGGAAGAAGAAAACGAAATTGCCGAATAAGAATAAGGGTGAAGTCAACAAGTGACTAACAGACATAACCGAGTTGATACAGAAGACTAGTGGTACTAGCCTACGTTGGGCGCCATTTTTGTAACTGTCGGGGAGTTTATTGAGCATACGCTCGAAGAAAATGCAGGACGAAATAAGTTGCCTCAAGGGCCGTAAACATTTTACAAAAAGAAGGAAATAGGAAGGAGTCACTAATGACCAAAAGTGTGGCTGGACGAGGTCCAAAGGAAGGGATATCGCCGAGAAAAAACTTGTTTGCCTCCACTACACTTGATTGGGCACGTCTAGCGATGCTCTAGCTAGCTCGCCGGATGGTGGGGTTCGTAGTGTAGGGAGCCAATGAAAGGGGGTGACAGTTTGAAATAAACTAACGAATATCACGTGCCGATACGAACTAACAAAAAAATAATATATACACCAAGGGCGATAAAGGGACCCGTCCGGGGCCATCGAGAGAGCTTAATGGGGGTTCGGGGTCGCAGCCATGCGAGCGGATGCGGTCGGAGTTGGGATGCTGAAAAAAAACTTAAAACATGCAAGTACTTACGTTAGGGGGTGCGGGGCGCACAGCCTTCCCACCGGCAACCACGCTTCCGGCCTGCCCACTACTTATCTACATATCAATCGAAAGAAAGAAAAGCCAGAGAAAAAAAAAATAACAAGTGATTACATGAGAAAAGGAATTCATCTTTATTCCATGTTCATTTATTGCTGGTTAAGCCCGATAATGTGACGAGTCTTATAAATTTATGCTACATAAATAATGAAGAAAAAGCAAAAAAGTAATTATTCACTCAAGAAATATACGATAATTATTATTTATTTTTTTCTTTTTGTTACTTTGCAATCATTATTATTATTATATTTGCATGCTATTGTGAATGACTACTGGCCATAATTATTCATTTGTCTTTACAAAATATATATTTTTTTTTTTTTAACTTCCCAGTATAGGAAGTTATTGTAATCGGTCCGAAAATCGAAATCGAAAATTTCAACGTATTTTCATCTTTCAAGGTCCCAGGAGCATTTTAAGCAAAAAATTGGGAGAAAGTATGTGTGTGTGTGTATGTGCGTACGGATGTGGTCATTTTTTCCTGCACGATATCGCGCGCACCAAAACTGATATCAACATCGTTGAGGTGTCGTTCGAAGCGTATTAACCGAAATATGATCTGAAAAGATTTTCATGAAATTCGGTCGAGCCGTTTTTTTGTTTAAGCGACGTAAGTGATTTTTGTACCTGCACGATATCGCCCGAACCACGAAAGATATTGACTTACTTGAGGTGCCGTTGGAAGCGTATTAGCGACAATATAATCTGAAGATTTTTATAATATTCGGTCCAGCGGTTTCTTGGTTTAAATGACTTAAGTGATTTTTGTACCTGCACGATACCGCGCGAACTAAAAACTATATCGACTTCATTGGGGTTCCGAAAAACATTAATACATCAATTTTATATACATTTTCTTCATCCTAATCTTGTAAGTGCGCACATTTAGTTTGACATTTTAGCGAAAATATTGATAAACAATTGTGATAAATTCTCGGTATTATACATATATTCTACAATTGCCTATTGTTCATTTATTATTAAAATATCCAATCATAATATTCAACATCCATCATACTGGGAAGTTGATCGTGTGGACCGAAAGGATCGAACCCACATCCCAACTAGTTTTATTTTTGATTTACTTTCCTTTTTACCAACAATGAAAAATTCAAGTAGAATGCGTCTTGGACGTTTTCCACCAAAACTGGTTCAGGGATTAACAAAATTTGTTCTTACACAGGTTTCAGGTTTCTTGGACAATCAAGTGGTACTTGTTACAATATTTTTATTATTTACAGAGCGAAATGAACATTATTATTATTATTTTTTTCCGACCTTCTCTAACAATCACATTGCAAAAAAAAAATGGCGGTGCTCCACGATATCCACGAGACACCAAACAGTAACACAAAACTATAAGTTACGGTCGAGTTAACATTTTCTTAATAAAACGTAATTTATTTATGAAGCAATGCACTTTCTTTTGGAAAACTTTTTTTTTGACTGTTCACCGGCGTCTACTTTCCCTGCTTTTTAATTTGACTATCTCCGCTTCAAACAACCGTCTCAGACACGGCGTCTGCTTCACCGACTCGCTGAGACCCGACTTTGATGCCTCCTGCCTACTTGATGCCCGACGCCAGTAGCTCAAGCTCTTCTTCTCCCACCACAGTCTCTTCACCAAAAATCGTGTTTACATGGAGCAATTCCTTATTGCAATCGTCTTTTTTTTCGGTCAAATTGCAATTGCCCGATGGGAGAATTATGAATAATCATAATGGAATGAGGGAATGGATTATTCATTTTCCTGTCCCACGCATACCAAACAAACTACGTGAAGCGCGTCTTTTCTGGAAAAGGCCAGATGCCGTGCTCCCATTGGTCAAGGGATATGACCCGTTCGAGACGTCCATGGGGAAAGGCGTTGTGTGGGCAATAAAACAGTGGATAAGAATTATTTAAAGAAGAGCCCAACAAGGGGAAATAGTAATAACGTTGAAGTGAGTTTACATGTTACCCTCATTGGACTGGCGAACATGGGTCAATACTTAACACTTGGTTAACTGGTTTGTTACCATACTCTCGGGGTAAATGGGTCTTGCTTCACCAAGATTAACTTATTATCCTTATATGGGATATCAACGGGTATGGCCGCGAGTAATGTTTCTTTATATACGAAGCATTTGTGCATGTGTTTGTTTTCACGCCAAAAAATTTTGTTGAAGCAGCTACAACACTTCCCTCTCTTCCTTTTGATCCAACTTTTACGTTAAAATGGACTTTATTTAGTAGTTTCCACAAAAGCTTATGTGAAAAAGAACAAAAAAATATGAAAGTTGGCGCAGCCGAGCGGTCACTTAACAATTTTAGTTAAGTTCAGCAAAGAATTATTATTATTATTATTTTTATTTTATAATTTGATTACACTTTACATAAAATGAGTACATATTTTAGAGCTAGAAGGCATCTTCATACAACTATAATATTATTGAGTGGCCTGGCCGAATATGATTTGTTTTAGATAACATTAGAAATTGGGACAAAAATTTTCAAAAACCCATTGAATTTATTTAAAAACTTAACCTAATGTTCTTACCCTAACTACAAACTATTCAACTACTACTCCTAACTACTACTAATTGTCGACTAGTTGTCGGATCAAAGGATTTTCAGATAATTGACATGAATCGTAAAATTTACTGGCTAAGGAACTTAGTCTATCTTGAATTGTGTCTATATTTGACATAGTATGCAACTCTGAGGTGGAGAAATGCCTCGGTAAGTTAAATATCATTTTAAAACGTTTTTATTAGCTCGCTTTCCTGTCTGTCTGTTTGTCCGGTACAAATCTTGCAATCGATTTTTTGAATACTTCCGGTTACCCGATCACCCTGAAATTTTGCAGACAGCTTCAGCTCCGATGACAATGCAATATGGTATACTCATTATACCGTTAGATCCATGGCGGAGGACTATAGAGGACGGATTACTGTTTCCTTCACGGAACAAATTTTGCATTCGATTTTTCAAATACTTCCGGATATCCTATCATGGTGAAATTTTGCACACAGCTTTAGCTGTGATGACAATGCAATATGGTACATACCTTTAGTCCATGGAGGCCGTCTCAGGAGGGCGGATTGAAATATTCTTCACAAACCCTTCAACATGGATATCAAATGAAATGGTACGTTAAGTAGAACACCATAAGCAATATAGTATACTCAATTTATCGTTTGGTCCATGGCGGTCATCTCCAGAGGGCGGATTACCATTTTTTTCACAACCCCCTCGACATGGGTATCAAATGAAAGGGAATCATGTGTCGAATGCAATAAGCTATGTCTTTAGATCCATGGCGACCTCCTCAGGAGGGCCGGTTACCATTCTCTTCAGAACCCTTTCGACATGGGTATCAAATGAAAGGGTATGATAAGTAAAACAACATAAGCAATACAATATACTCAGAACCTCATTGGGTCCATGGCGGCCTACTCAGGAGGGTAGGTTACCATTCTCTTCAGAACCCTTTCGACATGGGTATCAAATGAAAGGGTATGATAAGTAAAACAACATAAGCAATACATTATACTCAGAACCTCATTGGGTCCATGGCGGCCTACTCAGGAGGGTGGGTTACCATTCTCTTCAGAACCTTTTCGACGTGAGTGTCAAATGAAAGGGTATGATAAGTAGAATACCATAAGCAATATATTATCCTCAATATTTCGTTTGGTCCATGGCGGCCATCTCAAGAGAACGGATTAACATTTTCTTCACACCCCCTCGACATGGGTATCAAACGAAAGGGCATCAAAAGTAATGCAATAAGCTATGTCCTTAGATCCATGGCGACGTCCTCAGGAGGGCCGGTTACCATTCTCTTCAGAACCCTTTCGACATGGGTATCAAATGAAAGGGTATGATAAGTAAAACACCATAAGCAATACAATATACTCAGAACCTCATTGGGTCCATGGCGGCCTACTCAGGAGGGTGGGTTACCATTCTCTTCAGAACCCTTTCGACATGATTGTCAAATGAAAGGATATGATAAGTAGAATACCATAAAAGCAATATATTATCCTCAATATTTCGTTTGGTCCATGGCGGCCATCTCAAGAGAACGGATTAACATTTTCTTCACACCCCCTCGACATGGGTATCAAACGAAAGGGCATCAAAAGTAATGCAATAAGCTATGTCCTTAGATCCGTGGCGACCTCCTCAGGACGGCCGGTTACCATTCTCTTCAGAACCCTTTCGACATGGCTATCAAATGAAAGGGTATGATAAGTAAAACACCATAAGCAATACAATATAGGGTGACACCTGAGCTTAGACTATCACATAAAAAAAATATATATATACATATATATACTCAGAACCTCATTAGGTCCATGGCGGCCTACTCAGGACGGGGAGTTACCATTCTCTTCAGAACCCTTTAGACATGGGTGTCAAATGAAAGGGTATGATTAGTAGAATACAATAAGCAATATATTATCCTCAATATTTCGTTTGGTCCATGGCGGCCATCTCAAGAGAACGGATTAACATTTTCTTCACACCCCCTCGACATTGGTATCAAACGAAAGGGCATCATAAGCAATGCAATAAGCTATGTCTTTAGATCCATGACGACCTCCTCAGGAGGGCCGGTTACCATTCTCTTCAGAACCCTTTCGACATGGGTATCAAATGAAAGGGTATGATAAGTAAAACAACATAAGCAAAACCATATACTCAGAAGCTCATTAGGTCCATGGCGGCCTACTCAGGAGGGTGGGTTACCATTCTCTTCAGAACCCTTTCGACATGGGTGTCAAATGAAAGGGTATGATTAGTAGAATATAATAAGCAATATATTATCCTCAATATTTCGTTTGGTCCATGGCGGCCATCTCAAGAGAACGGATTAACATTTTCTTCACACCCCCTCGACATGGGTATCAAACGAAAGGGCATCATAAGTAATGCAATAAGCTATGTCTTTAGATCCATGGCGACCTCCTCAGGAGGGCCGGTTACCATTCTCTTCAGAACCCTTTCGACATGGGTATCAAATGAAAGGGTATGATAAGTAAAACAACACAAGCAATACAATATACTCAGAACCTCATTAGGTCCATTACGGCCTACTCAGAAGGGTGAGTTACCATTCTCTTCAGAACCCTTTCGACATGGGTGTCAAATGAAAGGGTATGATTAGTAGAATACCATAAGCAATATATTATCCTCAATATTTCGTTTGGTCCATGGCGGCCATCTCAAGAGAACGGATTAACATTTTCTTCACACTCCCTCGACATGGGTATCAAACGAAAGGGCATCAAAAGTAATGCAATAAGCTATGTCCTTAGATCCATGGCGACGTCCTCAGGAGGGCCGGTTACCATTCTCTTCAGAACCCTTTCGACATGGGTATCAAATGAAAGGGTATGATAAGTAAAACACCATAAGCAATACAATATACTCAAAACCTCATTGGGTCCATGGCGGCCTACTCAGGAGGGTGGGTTACCATTCTCTTCAGAACCCTTTCGACATGATTGTCAAATGAAAGGATATGATTAGTAGAATACAATAAGCAATATATTATCCTCAATATTTCGTTTGGTCCATGGCGGCCATCTCAAGAGAACGGATTAACATTTTCTTCACACCCCCTCGACATGGGTATCAAACGAAAGGGCATCATAAGTAATGCAATAAGCTATGTCTTTAGATCCATGGCGACCTCCTCAGGAGGGCCGGTTACCATTCTCTTCAGAACCCTTTCGACATGGGTATCAAATGAAAGGGTATGATAAGTAAAACAACACAAGCAATACAATATACTCAGAACTTCATTAGGTCCATTACGGCCTACTCAGGAGGGTGAGTTACCATTCTCTTCAGAACCCTTTCGACATGGGTGTCAAATGAAAGGGTATGATTAGTAGAATACCATAAAAGCAATATATTATCCTCAATATTTCGTTTGGTCCATTGCGGCCATCTCAAGAGAACGGATTAACATTTTCCTCACACCCCCTCGACATGGGTATCAAACGAAAGGGCATCAAAAGTAATGCAATAAGCTATGTCCTTAGATCCGTGGCGACCTCCTCAGGAGGGCCGGTTACCATTCTCTTCAGAACCCTTTCGACATGGCTATCAAATGAAAGGGTATGATAAGTAAAACACCATAAGCAATACAATATAGGGTGACACCTGAGCTTAGACTATCACATAAAAAAAAAAATATATATATATATATATATATATACTCAGAACCTCATTAGGTCCATGGCGGCCTACTCAGGACGGGGAGTTACCATTCTCTTCAGAACCCTTTCGACATGGGTGTCAAATGAAAGGGTATGATTAGTAGAATACAATAAGCAATATATTATCCTCAATATTTCGTTTGGTCCATGGCGGCCATCTCAAGAGAACGGATTAACATTTTCTTCACACCCCCTCGACATGGGTATCAAACGAAAGGGCATCATAAGCAATGCAATAAGCTATGTCTTTAGATCCATGACGACCTCCTCAGGAGGGCCGGTTACCATTCTCTTCAGAACCCTTTCGACATGGGTATCAAATGAAAGGGTATGATAAGTAAAACAACATAAGCAAAACAATATACTCAGAACCTCATTAGGTCCATGGCGGCCTACTCAGGAGGGTGGGTTACCATTCTCTTCAGAACCCTTTCGACATGGGTGTCAAATGAAAGGGTATGATTAGTAGAATACAATAAGCAATATATTATCCTCAATATTTCGTTTGGTCCATGGCGGCCATCTCAAGAGAACGGATTAACATTTTCTTCACACCCCCTCGACATGGGTATCAAACGAAAGGGCATCATAAGTAATGCAATAAGCTATGTCTTTAGATCCATGGCGACCTCCTCAGGAGGGCCGGTTACCATTCTCTTTAGAACCCTTTCGACATGGGTATCAAATGAAAGGGTATGATAAGTAAAACAACACAAGCAATACAATATACTCAGAACCTCATTAGGTCCATTACGGCCTACTCAGGAGGGTGAGTTACCATTCTCTTCAGAACCCTTTCGACATGGGTGTCAAATGAAAGGGTATGATTAGTAGAATACCATAAGCAATATATTATCCTCAATATTTCGTTTGGTCCATGGCGGCCATCTCAAGAGAACGGATTAACATTTTCTTCACACCCCCTCGACATGGGTATCAAACGAAAGGGCATCATAAGTAATGCAATAAGCTATGTCTTTAGATCCATGGCGACCTCCTCAGGAGGGCCGGTTACCATTCTCTTCAGAACCCTTTCGACATGGGTATCTAATGAAAGGGTATGATAAGTAAAACAACACAAGCAATACAATATACTCAGAACCTCATTAGGTCCATGG
This sequence comes from Thereva unica, assembly GCA_949987705.1. NCBI lineage: Eukaryota > Metazoa > Arthropoda > Insecta > Diptera > Therevidae > Thereva > Thereva unica. Next base: position 47,303,249 of record OX465282.1, on the reverse strand, counting down.
CGGCCTACTCAGTAGAGTGGGTTACCATTCTCTTCAGAACCCTTTCGACATGGGTATCAAATGAAAGGGTATGATAAGTAAAACACCATAAGCAATACAATATACTCAGAACCTCATTAGGTCCATGGCGGAATACTCAGGAGGGTGGGTTACCATTCTCTTCAGAACCCTTTCGACATGGGTGTCAAATGAAAGGATATGATAAGTAGAATACCATAAGCAATATATTATCCTCAATATTTCGTTTGGTCCATGGCGCCCATCTCAAGAGGACGGATTAACATTTCCTTCACAACCCCCTCGACATGGGTATCAAACGAAAGGGCATCAAAAGTAATGCAATAAGCTATGTCCTTAGATCCATGGCGACCTCCTCAGGAGGGCCGGTTACCATTCTCTTCAGAACCCTTTCGACATGGGTATCAAATGAAAGGGTATGATAAGTAAAACACCATAAGCAATACAATATACTCAGAACCTCATTGGGTCCATGGCGGCCTACTCAGGAGGGTGGGTTACCATTCTCTTCAGAACCCTTTCGACATGATTGTCAAATGAAAGGGTATGATAAGTAGAATACCATAAAAGCAATATATTATCCTCAATATTTCGTTTGGTCCATGGCGGCCATCTCAAGAGAACGGATTCACATTTTCTTCACACCCCCTCGACATGGGTATCAAACGAAAGGGCATCAAAAGTAATGCAATAAGCTATGTCCTTAGATCCGTGGCGACCTCCTCAGGAGGGCCGGTTACCATTCTCTTCAGAACCCTTTCGACATGGCTATCAAATGAAAGGGTATGATAAGTAAAACACCATAAGCAATACAATATAGGGTGACACCTGAGCTTAGATTATCACATAAAAAAAAAAAATATATATATATATATATATATATATATATATATATATATATATATATATATATATATATATATATATATATATATATATATATATATATATATATACTCAGAACCTCATTAGGTCCATGGCGGCCTACTCAGGAGGGTGAGTTACCATTCTCTTCAGAACCCTTTCGACATGGGTGTCAAATGAAAGGGTATGATTAGTAAAATACAATCAGCAATATATTATCCTCAATATTTCGTTTGGTCCATGGCGGCCATCTCAAGAGAACGGATTAACATTTTCTTCACACCCCCTCGACATGGGTATCAAACGAAAGGGCATCATAAGCAATGCAATAAGCTATGTCTTTAGATCCATGACGACCTCCTCAGGAGGGCCGGTTACCATTCTCTTCAGAACCCTTTCGACATGGGTATCAAATGAAAGGGTATCATAAGTAAAACAACATAAGCAAAACAATATACTCAGAACCTCATTAGGTCCATGGCGGCCTACTCAGGAGGGTGGGTTACCATTCTCTTCAGAGCCCTTTCGACATGGGTGTCAAATGAAAGGGTATGATTAGTAGAATACAATAAGCAATATATTATCCTCAATATTTCGTTTGGTCCATGGCGGCCATCTCAAGAGAACGGATTAACATTTTCTTCACACCCCCTCGACATGGGTATCAAACGAAAGGGCATCATAAGTAATGCAATAAGCTATGTCTTTAGATCCATGGCGAACTCCTCAGGAGGGCCGGTTACCATTCTCTTCAGAACCCTTTCGACATGGGTATCAAATGAAAGGGTATGATAAGTAAAACAACACAAGCAATACAATATACTCAGAACCTCATTAGGTCCATTACGGCCTACTCAGGAGGGTGAGTTACCATTCTCTTCAGAACCCTTTCGACATGGGTGTCAAATGAAAGGGTATGATTAGTAGAATACCATAAGCAATATATTATCCTCAATATTTCGTTTGGTCCATGGCGGCCATCTCAAGAGAACGGATTAACATTTTCTTCACACCCCCTCGACATGGGTATCAAACGAAAGGGCATCATAAGTAATGCAATAAGCTATGTCTTTAGATCCATGGCGACCTCCTCAGGAGGGCCGGTTACCATTCTCTTCAGAACCCTTTCGACATAGGTATCAAATGAAAGGGTATGATAAGTAAAACAACACAAGCAATACAATATACTCAGAACCTCATTAGGTCCATGGCGGCCTACTTAGTAGAGTGGGTTACCATTCTCTTCAGAACCCTTTCGGCATGAAAGGGTATGATAAGTAAAACACCATAAGCAATACAATATACTCAGAACCTCATTAGGTCCATGGCGGCCTACTCAGGAGGGTGGGTTACCATTCTCTTCAGAACCCTTTCGACATGGGTGTCAAATGAAAGGGTATGATAAGTAGAATACCATAAGCAATATATTATCCTCAATATTTCGTTTGGTCCATGGCGCCCATCTCAAGAGGACGGATTAACATTTCCTTCACAACCCCCTCGACATGGGTATCAAACGAAAGGGCATCAAAAGTAATGCAATAAGCTATGTCCTTAGATCCATGGCGACCTCCTCAGGAGGGCCGGTTACCATTCTCTTCAGAACCCTTTCGACATGGGTATCAAATGAAAGGGTATGATAAGTAAAACATAAGCAATACAATATACTCAGAACATCATTAGGTCCATGGCGACCTCCTCAGGAGGGTGGGTTACCATTCTCTTCAGAGCACGGCTTACCATTTTCATCACAACACCCGCAACGTAGGTACTACAGAAAAAGGTGTGATAAGTAGAATACAATAAGCTATATGAGGTCATTGTAAATTTAACTTGGCGGCTGACATAAACTTGTGGATTGCCTAACTTTACAACAACCTTCACATGTATCAGTTACATAATTTAAATTAATACGGTAAATTAATCAAAGTAAAATGAAAGATAAAAGTTTCAGATAATCTAGACTCAAATTTAATTTATAAATGTTTTTATATAAAGAAAGCAGTTAAATACAATCAAAAGTCAGCTAAGCGCTTTTCAGTAAAAGAGTAGTTGCGAGCACTCACGAGTGAAAATAGTAAAAATGATCAAAAAAGAGATGCAGCTATTATTGAAATAAAAATCATATAAAATTAATTTAGCTTACTCCTTCATTTTAATTTTCAGGAATATCAAAATTAAAAAGATTGGTATATTATTAGTAGATTTAGGTAACAATTTTCCACATGTATCCGTCATAATATCATGACCATGTTAAAAAGTGATTGCAAAATGTCGCACACAAGACTAAAAAGCAGATAATAATTATTAGATAAAAAAAACTTTTTAATATAACACGTTTTTATAATGAACTAAAAAGTATAAAATAATGGCACTATCCCCATACAGATTAAGAACCTCAAACATATTTCTAACACCATACAGATAGTCCTGAAAATTTGTGATTGTGAATTTGTAATAGCTATGAAAATATATGCAAAATTTTAAACAAAAAAACGTGGGGCGCATGCTATAGACAATAGTAAGGAGTGTAGAGTAGCTGGGTTGAGAAATCATTCGCATCAATAATATATACGCCCCACGGTTTTTCGTTTAAAATTTTACATATTTTTTCATAGCTATTACAAATTCACAATCACAAATTTTCAGGACTATCTGTGTGGTGTTAGAAATATGTTTGAGGTTCTAAATCTGTATGGGGATAGTGCCATTATTTTATACTTTTTAGTTCGTTATAAAAACGTGTTATATTAAAAAGTTTTTTTTATCTAATAATTATTTAAAACTTTGTTTTGAGCAACTTGTAATTTATTGATATGAGTTTGTGCGCACTTTCGCAGAGAGGAGCAGCGTATAGCATAACTGCTTGGAATATGACTTTGTATATGATGAGTTTGTTCTCCATACTAAGTATTGACCGCCTGTTTATAAAGGGATACATAGTTCTGATTAACAAGCTTATTTTGTTTAGAGTGGATGCAATATGGTTGGAAAAAGTTAATCTTTTGTCCAAGTTTATTCCTAGATATTTAACTTGATCATTCCAAGGTACGTTAAGGTTATTTACCCTCAATTCAATGCTAGGTAAAAAACGAGGATTTCTTCTTCGAGTGAAATACATGATTTGTGTTTTGTTGGGATTCATTTTTATTTTCCATTTACAGAAGTAATCAGACAAGATGTCAAGACCGTTTTGCAAATTTGAGCAGATATTTGAGGGGTCTTTATGGGAGGTGAAAATGGCTGTGTCATCTGCGAATCTAGATGAAGAGCAGTTTGGTATAATAGGAAAATCGGCAGTGTAGATATTGAACAGAATTGGTCCTAATACGGAACCTTGGGGCACTCCTACAGAGTTTCGCCTTGGGGTCGATATAACTGACCCTAAAAATACTCTAAAAGAACGATCGTAAAGGAATTCACGGACCAAGGCAACGAGAGGTACAGGAAATTCAAAGTTTAGCATTTTGTGTAACAAGGGGTCGTGCCATACAGAGTCAAAAGCAGCTTGTACATCAAGAATAACAAGACCTGTAGAATTTCCTAATGCAAAATTTTTTTTTATATGCTGCGAGATTCTTAGTAGCGGATGCGTAGAATTACGGCCGGTTCTAAATCCAAACTGGTCATTGGGTAGCAAGTTTCCGCGTTCAATATGTTCAATAATTTTAATTTTGATTACTTTTTCCAATATTTTTGCTAAGTTGCTCAGTAAGCTGATAGGGCGGTAACTACAGGGATGACAGGGCTGTTTACCGGGTTTTAATATCGGGATAACTTTCGCCTCTTTCCATGATACAGGGAAGTATTGAAGCTTTAGACAGGAGTTTATGATGAACGTTAGGTAAATGATTCCGCAGTTTGGAAGAGATTTCAGGCTTTTGTTTGATACCCCATCAGGGCCACAAGCTTTTCTAGATCTTGAGCGTTTTATAATATTTTTTATTTCTTTAGGGCGGACGCGCCAGGTCGAGTGAATTTCGTTAAGTGCAAGATCAAGGCGACTCAAAGACGTTTCAACTTGGCTAATAGTGTCAGCATTACTAAGATGGCTGCTATGTTTGAGTTTGCCGCAAATATTTGTGAAAGGACTTTGGCTTTTTCATTACAAGTGATGTGCCTATTATTTCCTTCCTTAAGAACTGGAATTGACTTGTGTTTGCTTTTGACGACCTTGACTACGTTCCAGAATGGCTTTGAACATTTCTCCATACTTTGTAGGAGTAGGCTCCACTTTTTATTTCTGTGTTCAACAACAGATTTCTTAATTATGTAGTTGAGTTGCACTAGTTCATTTTTGTAGCCGAGCAATCTATAACGTAGCCACTTTCTACGAATCGTATTTCGCCTCGATATTAGGTCTAGTATACATTTAGGTAATTTATCTTGTCGGGTAACAGAAGGAAGACGCGGACTAGCAGCTTGGGTGCTAGTGTTGATTGCATCCGAAAAGAATGTAATCATTCGATCAACCTCAGATTTATGTTGAATGTCAGAAAGTGACAACGTGGGTAGGTTATTTAGTTTGCCTTTTATTAGCATTTGAAAATGAACCCAATTTGTACGATTAGTATCAACTCTAATGGATTCATTGGTGATTGAGCTTCGTAAGAGTTTAATGAGGACCGGAAGATGGTCAGAGGAAAGTTCATTCAGTACATACGGTTGGGAAAATATATCAGAACAGTTAGTTAGGTATAGATCAAGAACGGATGGGTTTGCTCTAGCTTGACTGGGTACATAAGTAGGGTCAGGCGGATATAATAAATTAAATGGATAGTTAGAATTTAATTCATGTAAGATATTACCCCAGCAGTTTGCTCGCAAGCAACCCCAAGCTTGATGTCTGCAGTTCAGGTCTCCTCCTAAAATAAATTTACCTCCTAAACGAGTTAGCCTTTTAATATCGTTTCTAAATAGCACTTTAACTCGTTGGTTAGTATTACCTCCAGGAAAGTAGGCACAAACAACATTTATTGGATGAAGGTCTTCAATTGTAATCTGTGCTCCTTGCGACGCGATAACGAAAATCTAGCCAAACAGGCCCTTGACTGGAACCCGCAAGGATCCCGTCGAGTTGGAAGACCTAGAACAACGTGGAGGAGAACCCTACTAGCAGAGGCCGCAACTACTGGGAGATCCTGGTCAGAGCTAAGAGCTGTCGCGCAAAACAGAGTCCGCTGGAGGGCAACTGTTTCCGCCCTATGTCCCACCAGGGATTAAGGGGCACATAGTATAGTATGGTTTCAATTACTTTCGTATTAATCGATGGCAAAGGTTTTACTCTCAGCCTTTTGTTAATAATGAGTGCGACTCCTCCACCTCTCGAGTCTTCTCTATCTAACCTGTAACACAAATAATTAGGATTTGATAGTGCAATGCTAGGGTTTAACCCAGTTTCAGTAAACATAGCTATGTCAATATTATTATGTTGCATAAAACTAAAGAATTCAAGAGACTTAGATCTAATACCTCTGGCATTCCAAGTAACTATTGTAGTTTCATTACGGTGCATTGTTCAGATATTTTAGCGCTAAATCAGTTATTACTTTGAATTGTTCAAATTTATCCTTACATAATTTCAACCTAGTAACTAGCTCATTAGTGAGAGTTGGGATTTCGTTAAGAGAAAAAAGATTCTGATTATTATTTGAGTTTATAGTATTAGTGTTACTATTAAATCTAAGTGATGACCAATTAGATGTGCTTCCAGTGTTTTGGATGTCGCGTGATTTGTTTAGCGGAGGAAAGTCCTCTTGATGGGGTATATATCCTCGATTTATTTGAGTGTTTCTGGGCCTTCGGATATGCATTTTTTCGCGAAAATCTACATAGTTTTTTCGACTCGGGCAATTTTGATCAGTGGAAGAGTGGTTGCCATGACAGTTTGCACACTTTAGAACGCACTGCGCCGTACAGTTGGCCGTTTCATGATGCTCAGAACAATTTCCACAGAAGGTTTTTATGTTACAGTTTTTGGCTCCATGGCCAAACATCTGACAGTTGTAGCATTGGGTTATTTTATTGGGAAGTTTTCTATGAAAATCCCATCTAACAATTGTTTTGTTTATAACACTAAATTTTTCTCGCAATGATTTTAGGGTTATAGAACCTCTTTCAAAGTAAACAATAAAGAATTGCTGTTTTTGGTTTACGCCAGGTTGTTGTTTTCTGGTTACAGCTTTTACATCGAGGCACTTTACGCCTGCCGCAATTAAGTATGCTTTCAGAGCTTCGAAATCAGTGGTTTCTAATCCACATAACACAGCTTTAAAAGGTAATTCAGTCCTTAAAGTGTGGGTGTAGTACTCACAATTCAATTTCTTTAATTTTAAGCAAATTTTATGATACACAACCATTGATTTCGCTAATATTTTGATACCGATTGACATGTTTTTAACGACATAATCAGTAATCTGATCATCAGCCAGAATTTTGTGAATGTATTCACTATTACTTTTAATTACGTTTATTGGTGGCGGTCTTGGAGCCGTTGACTTTTTTTCCACTTTAGGATTCGAATTTTCCTCGTCCAAACGAGATTCCGCTTCTTCATCAGCCATTGTTTTTTTTTTTTTTTTTTTTTTTTATGTGGCAGTGCTAAACTCAGGAATCACCCTTTGTACTACCAGTCCGTCATGTCGTTTGTCACGTCATGGTGCAATGTCTAGCAGCAAGCTTAGTACGGGGAGGGGGGGAATAGGTTAAGGGTTATGGGAGAGTGGGGGGAATAGGTTAAGGGTTATGGGGGTGTGAAGGGGTGTTGAAGAAGGTGGCGATGAACCCCGCGTTTGAACTCTTGGATGTTGTAGGAGCTCGGAAATACCGACTGCGAGAGATTATTCCACAGTCGAGTTGTTCTATTTACAAACGAATTCATATCTTGTTGAGTGCGTGAAAGGGGGAGTTGTAGGTAAAGGGAATGAGACGAGTGGGCTAATCTGGTGTTGCGGTTATAAGATTGCCGTGGAGGCAGGAGAGCGTTTATTTCGGAGGAACAGTCGCTATAATAGTAGCGATAAAATTTTGTTAGTGCTGCTACATTCCTACGGTGGCTCAAGGGGTCGATGGTGGAGCAGGCGGTGTAGTCATCAATTAATTTAAGGGCCTTTTTTTGGACCTTATCTAACCATGCCAAGGTGGTTATCGACGCGCCGCCCCAGACGAGGGAGTTATATTCGAGAAGAGGCCGAATGTAGGATTTATAAATAACAGCGCGGGCCGATGGCTGGAGGAGGAACTTGCATCTCTTAAGAAATCCCAAGCACTGGGATGCTTGTTTGGCGATTTGGAATATGTGGTCATTCCATCGCAAGTCTTTGGCTAATGTCACGCCTAAGATGTGTAGGGATGGGTCGGCCTTTAGTTCCACGCCATCCACTGTCAAGGATGGTGAGGTGTTGATCTTTTTCTTGGAAATAAGACTGTACTTGGTTTTGGAGGGGTTGAATTTGACACGATTCTTTGTTCCCCACTCTAATATAAGTTCAATGTCGTTGTTAATCGACTTTGACATTAGTTCGCGATCAACAAGACAGGATCTGGCATGAGTCTGTATTGTATCGTAGCTGTAAGAGTAACGCAGGGTACCGTCGTCAGCGAAGCTGAGAAGTGGGTTGGAGGGGATTGAAAGTAGATCATTTATAAAGATAAGAAATAGGGCTGGTGATAAAATTGACCCTTGGGGGACCCCCGCAGAGATATGGTGGGGTTCAGATTTGATGCCATCCAATACTACCTTAATTGAACGGCCGGAAAGGAAATTCTCAATCCACTTCTGTAAAAGTGAGTCGATTCCAATAGCTTTGAGTTTAGCTAACAAGGCTAAGTGCCAAACTCTATCAAAAGCCTTGGAGATATCCAAAGCAACCAGACTGGATTCACCTGAACCATGCAAACTTCGGCTGAGGTGTTCTGTAAGACAAACTAAAAGATCGCCAGTGGATCTTCTGTGTCGGAAGCCATACTGTCTGTCGTTTATGAGTAGGTTGGATTCTAGATATCCCATAAGTTTTTTATTGATTATCGTCTCCATTGTTTTGGAGAGAATAGAAGTAATTGCTATTGGGCGGTAGTTAGAGGGGTCGCTGGAGTCACCTTTTTTCGGTATTGGCTGTACATGGGCAAGTTTCCAAGAGTCTGGATAGACTCCGGAAGAGTATGATAGGGCAAAAAGTTTGCGCAGAGGTTTAGCCAAAGGTGAGGCGCATTGTTTTAAGACGATAGGGGGTATATTATCGGGTCCAGTGGATTTATTGATATCGAGCTCCTTTGTTTGCAATGGAGCAAAGTAATTTGTACTCAGGGAAGTACTGTTGTCACATGATCTTTTGTTTTGCAGTCGATTTTTTTTGGCTGGGCCGATGCTTTGGTTATCGTTTTACTCATTTTGCTGGATTTATTGTTAGCTGATTGCTTTTTAACAATTTCCTCTATTGAATCCGAAGTGGACTGATCGGAGTCCATTTCATTTAAGTAAACACTTCGAACACGCTTTATGTTTTTGAAGTAAAACTTCTTTAGGGACGTTTGCTTAAAAAAATTTACATGAGAGTGAATCAATTTCATTCGTGTAACGCTCTCACACATGAAAAATCGTCAGAACTTTCGTATAACGATGGGAAAGGGTACGAGAGACGAAGAAACTCGGGGCTGTGTATGCAACAGCTAAAATACACTCTGCCTTACGGCATAGATTTTCTGGCATGTTAGCTACGTTGTCGCCCGGACTTTGCTTTATCTCATTATAGGAATACAAATTCACCATTCTGTAGAGGTGAATTATTTCAGATTTTTCTTGTGGTTTGGTCACTGGCTGGGCTTATGCCGCGGCCACTTTGGAGTTGACTGATATGTTGGAAGCGGCATATACGAGAAGAATTTTCGGCGGTGATTTGGGTGCTTAGAACATGGAGCCTAGACAAGGAGTTAAAACTCTTATGGCGAAAATAACCGGAAATGGAAGGTTGCAGAAACTAAACTTCTAGTTCCTTTTTTGCCACAGATGTCGCCTAAAGCTGACGTTCACCACATGAAGTTAGCTGATTAATGGAGCAATGCAAAAAAAATTCATTGGAAATTAATAAAAATTCATTGGAAAATTCATAAATTGGTTAAATACAAAAAATCGCATCGATATAAATCCAATTTAAAAGCCCATTTTTCAAGTTAGGCATAAAAATAAATTATCTTGATAGTTAACGAACCGGATGAATGCGATCGGCCATGTTTTTTGGTATACATGTGACTGTGGCGCCCTCACTCAATCAAACAAAAATTGACAACAGGTAGTTTTAACTCCTTGTCTAGGCTCCATGGCTTAGAATACCAAAAGGGAGTGGTGAATTAAATGTGTGAGGTGCTGTTGTTTAAAATTGGCACCCACTTCCCCTTTGGTGAGATGTGCTGGACCTTTCCCCTTTTTAACCTTGCACAAATCGACGAATCGTTTATGTCAAAACATTACAATGTTGTGAAAACCGTTCCTGTTATGTTTTTTGGGTCGCTGATTACGAAAATCAGGGTCCTACAGTCTTAAAATATGCATGTCACCTTTAAATATGCTTAAAAATTCCCCTTTTTAAGTGTTTTCGCGATAATTTTAATTATAATCAAAAACAATCTAATAAAATACATTTTTTGCAACAGTTATATTCAAAAGTGGTTGATTTATAACAAAGCAAATTTTATGATAAGGGATAATAGTAAAGGGCTGAAACTATCCCTACATCGACTGAAAATATAAAGGTTTGTAAAAAATGTTTTTTCAACTTTAGGCTTCGAATTCGGTTTAATCAGCTAAAATAAATTATTTTCAACTACGCATAGAAAGAAGAATTTGAAAAAAGGTTGATTGCATATCTTTTTGCTCCCTTTAAAATTAATTGGCTCCCTAAAGCAATCGTTTGGGACGAAGAAATCAGGTAATTTGCTAGGTGGCAATAACGGGTGCCAATACCATACTCAAGTAGACTGGCTCCCGTTCGCGTAGGTAAAGCGGCTCGCGTAGGTAAAGCTTCATTGGATGTGGTTGACGGACTGCTTGGTAAAACAATACTTGGGTTTGGAATAGTCTATGCCGATGCGGATGCAATTATTAATGATCATGAATGTAGCGGAAGCGGAGCATGCATACAGCTGGTGACATATCCAAGCGTACATGCGTTCAATTCGTTGATAAATATAATATAGAAGTGTGTGTATTCAAATGCGACCAGACGGAATGTTCCATGAATGAAATGCATGCCACGCAAAGGTCGGACTACTTTTAACTTTTTCTGTAATGCCGCATTCGAAATAGCACACACAAGTATGCACAACAAGCACATGCACCTTGCATGCACTCGTTACTTAGATTTTCGGGCTATGTGTGAAAGCCGGGATGGAAAAAACCATGCAATTTTATGAACCTCTGAATGCAATGCATGTACGCTTGCATATGTCACCAGCTTACTTCCATGAGGCGAATGTTTAGATTTTCGGGCCTGTGGCGGTAGTATCCATGCCTGTGGCGGAAGCGTGCATACCCGCGTGTATGCTTTTAAGAAAATTAGTCAATAAAAATTATTTTTACTCGGTTCCTTTTAGGTTTTAATGTAAATAGGAATTCATAAATATTTTCAAATAGTATTTGTATCAAGTCCGTCAGTAGATTCGTCACTATTCTTCCTACATTTGTCGTTGGCCTGAATTTTCGTAAGCGTACTATAGATCCGACAGACTTTCCACTATATCTATTGCATATTACTAGCCGTTGGGCACAAAAGTTTTACTTCTAAAGTGTGGTCTTAAGCACACTCATATTTTTTTTTTTATATTTGCGAAAAGGAAAGGTACTCGTTACTTGCTAGGAATTTTATCGAAATTCACATCCGTCCACTACGCGAGTGTAAGCGGGACTCATGAGTTCAGCAAAGAAAATCGATAGAATTCGAAACGAATGTTGGAAAATCGCTATAAAAGTTGATGCATTCTGTGTCGGAGAGCATATGTCCAATAGCAATATGATTTGTTCATAACTTTTACTTGCAATCCACAATGGGAGGAGATTAAATCATGATGCACGTTAGAAATGTTCAAAGCGGTATCCAAGAGCATTGATTTTTCAAAATGTAATCGGGAACGATGGTTACCCGTTGTATCGTCGTCGATCGACTAAGGTCAATGATATAATTAAAAATCAAAGCCTGAGAAATTTTCAATACAGAAATTTTGATATAATGGAAAAGGAACTGTTTTGCCTTATAATAAGTAATGGTATCAAATGATATGGAAAAATTACTGAGGGATCTCAATCGGGGTAATTTATAACTCAGAATTGGTTGAACTTTAAGGAAATTTGTAGAGTGCGTGACCGGGGGAGTTGCAGGTAGAGGGAATGAGACGACTGGACTAGTCTGGTGTTGCGGACATAAGACTGCCGTGGAGGCAGGAGAGCGTTTATTTCGGAGGAGCATTTGCTGTTATACTAGCGATATAATTTAGTCAGTGCTGTTACATTCCTACGGTGGCGCAAGTGGTGTTACATTCCTACGGTGGAGCAAACGGCGTTGTCACCGATAAGTTTGACGGCCCTTTTTGTACTTTACCTAACCACGCCAGGGTGGTTTTCGGAGCATCGCCCCAAATGAGAGAGTAGTATTTGAGCGGCCGAATGTAGGACTTGTATATTACATCACGAGCCGAAGGTTGGAGGATGAACTTGCATCACTTTTTTTTTTATGTGGTAGTGCTAAGCTCAGGAGTCACCCTTTGTACTACTAGTCCGTCATGTCATTTGTCACGTCATGGTGCAATGCCTAGCAGTAAGCTTAGTACGGGGGAGGGGGTGGGGGGAATAGGTTAGGGATTATAAAGGTACGGGAGGGTATTGAAGAAGGTGGTGATGAACCCTGCGTTTGAACTCTTGGATGTTGTAGCAGCTCGGAAATACCGACTGCGAGAGATTATTCCACAGTCGAGTTGTTCTATTTACAAACGAATTCATATCTTGTTGAGTGCGTGAAAAGGGTAGTTGCAGGTGCAGGGAATGGGACGAGTGGGCTAATCTGGTGTTGCGGGTATAAGATTGCCGTGGAGGCAAAAGAGCGTTTAACTCGAAGGAACAGTCACTATGATAGTAGCGATAAAATTTTGTCAGTGCTGCTACATTCCTACGGTGGCTTAGGGCGTCGATGGTGGAGCAAGCGTTATCGTCATTAATTAACTTAAGGGCCCTTTTTTGGACCTTATCTAACCATGCTAAGGTTGTTATTGGAGCGCCGCCCCAAATGAGGGAGTTGTATTCGAGAAGAGGCCGAATGAAGGATTTATAAATAACAGCACGGGCCGATGGCTGGAGGAGGAACCTGCACCTCTTAAGAAATCCCAAGCACTGGGATGCTTGTTTGGCGATTTGGAATATATGGTCATTCCATCGCAAGTCTGTGGCTAATGTCACGCCTAAGATGTGTAGGGATGGGTCGGCCTTTACTTCCACGCCATCCACTGTCAAGGATGGTGATGTGTTGATCTTTTTCTTTGAAATAAGACAGTACTTGGTTTTGGAGGGGTTGAATTCGACACGATTCTTTTTCCCCACTCTATAATAAGTTCAATGTCGTTATTAATAGAGTTGAACATTAGTTCACGATCATCAAGACAGGATCTGGCATGTGTCTGTTTTGTATCGAAGCTGTACGAGTAACGTAGAGTACCGTCGTCAGCGAAGCTGAGAAGTGGGTTTGAGGGGATTGAAAGTAGGTCGTTTATAAAGATAAGAAATAGGGCCGGTGATAAAATTGACCCCTGGGGGACCCCCGCAGAGATGGGGTGAGATTCAGATTTGACGCCATCCAAAACTACCTTAATTGAACGGCCGGAAAGGAAACTCTCAACCCACTTATAGAGAAGCGAGTCAATTCCAATAGCTTTGAGTTTAGCTAACAAGGCTGAGTGCCATACTCTATCAAAAGCCTTGGAGATATCTAGAGCAACCAGACTAGACTCACCGGATCCATGCAGACTACGGCTGAGGTGTTCGGTAAGGCAAACTAAAAGATCACCAGTGGATCTTTTTTGTCGGAAGCCGTATTGTTTGTCGTTTATAAGTTGGTTGGATTCTAGATATCCCATAAGCTTTTTGTTAATTATCGTCTCCATGGTTTTGGAGAGGATAGAAATGATTGCTATTGGGCGGTAGTTGGAGGGAAGGCTGGAGTTACCTTTTTTCGGTATTGGCTGCACATGAGCAAGTTTCCAAGAATCTGGGTAAACTCCGGAAGAGTATGAAAGGGCAAAAAGTTTGCGCAGAGGTTTAGCCAAAGGTGAGGCGCATTGTTTTAAGACGATAGGGGGTATATTATCGGGTCCAGTGGATTTGTTGACGTCGAGCTCCTTGAGGCAACTGTACACCTCACGAGTCCTGAAGAAAACCCTGTCCATTAAATGAGCGCTGTGCTCGAGGACCGGGGGTAGCGTATCATTTTGGGGTAGAGAAGAATTTGAAGCAAACAGAGATGCTAATAAATCGGCCTTGGATTTTCTGTCTGTTATCACCTTTTCATCGTGGATGAATGAAGGAGTTGTGGAGGTGGTGAAATTCTTCTTGATGGAACTTACCAAGGACCAGAAGTTTTTGCTACCAGAGGTTGCATTAAGGAGTTTACTTCTCAACTTGCTGTCAAATAAATTTTTGACATTCCTGATGGTGACTTTACAGGAATTTCTTTGGTTTATATACTCGGAGCGATTCACTCGGGAAGCTCTTGTAAGCTCGAAAGGCGGCTTCTTTATTTCTGATTGCATTCATACACTCCTCATTAAACCATCTGTTGGGCCTAGCCTTCACAGATTTGGTAGAATGAGGAATGAACAAATGCATTCCTGCCTGTATGATTCTAGTGATAGTGATAGCGGCAGAGTTGACGTTTTTATTATGGAAACACTGGTTCCAGTCAGTAGATTGGAAAAAATTGGTAAGCCCCAGCCAATTGGCCTTCCCATAATGCCATACAGTTCTTCTGACTGGTTTGGGAGGGGTGGGAAATTTGAATGGGAAGCTAGCGCTAACTAAGCAGTGGTCCGAATTGCCGAGAGGTGAATCAACTGTGACGGTATATCGTGCTGGATGTGAAGTAAGGAAAAGATCAAGGAGATATCTTCCTTGATCAGCAACATCAGGGACTCTTGTGGGAAGATCCACAATTTGGTGCAAGTTATTGATGTCTGCAAAGAGCTCGACGTCCTTGCCAGAAGCACTGGTGCCATTTGAGTAAGTCAGCCAGTTTACATTGTGAACATTGAAATCACCCGCAACGATGATTTCACACTCAGGATTGGACGATAAAAATCTCGAGATTTGTTCGGAAATAGTGTCAAATGATGAAGTGGAGGCTTCGTTACTTATGTTAGGGCTTCTGTATAGGAAGCAAAAGAATATGACGTGGTTTCGGATGATGATTTTAATCCAAAGTGAGTTAAAATCTGAAGAAGTGCTTTTGCATATTTTATAATGAGCCACGTCATCCCTAACGTAGATGGCAATGCCCCTATGGGGAGAGAGATTATGCACTAAAGTGTACCCCGATATCTAATATTGACTTAAGTCATTATCGGGTGATATTTGGGTTTCACTAAGTGCGAGGATTGGGGGTTTAAAGTTTAATAAGTGGCACTCAACAAAAGAGAAGTTCGCATGAAGTCCACGAATGTTACAGAGGTCAATAACAAAGCTTGACTTGTAACAGGACCTCGGTTGCGCGGGTTCAATCGCCACATTCCTAGAGATCTCTTGAAAAATTCCAAGCACTGAGATGATTGGTTGACGATTTGAAATATGTAGTCATTCCAAGGTAAGTCTTTGGCTAATGTCACACCAAGCATGTTAAGGGATGGGTCGGCCATTAGTTCAACACGACCCCCTAATGCGGATGGAGAGGGATTGCACTTATAATAGGAGATAAGACATACTTGGTTTTGGTGGGATTAAATTCGACACGATTCTTGCTTCCTCACTCTAGAATGATTGAACAGCCGAAAGGGAAAGTCAATCCAATTCTGCAGAAGTGGATGAACACCAATAGCTTTAAGTTTGGATAGCAGGGCTTAGTGATGAGCAAAAGTGGTCTTGTTCTTGCAGTCTTGTCTTGTTCTTGCATATTTTGCAAGAACAAGAACAAGACTTAGTTATGCTTGCAAGAACAAGAACAAGACTAACTGTGCAAGAACAAGACCCAGAGCAAGATTTCTTGCAAGATTCTTGCAAAAATTCCACCTAAATTCATTCAATTAAAAACAAAAAACATAAAATTGATTATTATGCTCAAGTAATTATTATAGATACATGTATATTTGTATACTTATATTTAGTATGATAATTGTAAAAGCATTTGTACATAAGTACATAATTACTTTGCATGTCAACGAGATTCTGAATCAATATTTTTGCATTTCGAAGCAAAATTTTCCGAAAAGATTTAGGTAGATGTTCCACACTGCCTACTCTTTTTTTATCCAATTGGGTGGTCTGTTACTTTAATTCAATTTCTGGTGTTTAGGAAACTAGTCCTTCTTCTGTTAAATCCATACAAAAATGAAGATTCCTCATATTATATTAAGATAAAAATAAAGTTTAAAAAACCGACTTCAGGAAAAAACCAATCCCGTGATACACAAAAAAGGAAGAAATAATTGTTGGTAATTCTTAACAGCATTAATCGAATCAGAATGGATTTAGAAAGAAGAATCTATAGTATTCAGTAGTTCAAGTAGTTTATTAGAAAAGAAAAAATGCTGTAAAAAAATTCTTTTTTGAGTAACCTCTTTTGCTTTTTGGATGGCAAGGAAACTCGGACTTTTCTCAATGTATGTAATATTTTCAAGGCCTTACATCGCATATCTTCAAGGCCTTACATCGCATCGTAGGAACGACAGGAGCGTGGGCCAGTTTTTGTATTGCTGCAAAGGGATTTAATAATTTTTTGTGCCCATACACGACATTTCTTGTTTAATGAATCATACTTGAACAACCTAATTTTTTATAATAAGTAATGGGTATAATACTGGTTTACTTTTGCTTCAAAATATTTCCGTTGTAATTTGTTGCTTACACACTTGACAGAAAAATGTCTACGCCTAACTTGTTCCCATATGAATTTTATGTAATTTTTCAGGGGCGCAAACATAATAACGTCACCAATAGCAGTCGTGAAACTGATTTGTTTAATAAAAAAGCCATGTGGAATTCTCACCTCAAAGGTAGTAAATTTTCGGTGTATACAAACTTTTGACGCTGACTGACTGACGCTAAAATTATAATAGTTTTAAAATCAATTTTTTGCATTTTGTTGTTTGGATATAATTTTTTTATTAAAGTCTAGGTTTTTTTCAATAACCATTTTATAAAATCAACATACAATACCTACTACATGCGAGAAAATACCTTGGCCTTGCAGTTTTGTCTTGCCTTGTCTTGGTCTTGCACATTTAGTAAGAACAAGAACAAGCCTTAGGTATATTTGCAAGAACAAGAACAAGAACAAGCCTTAGGTATATTTGCAAGAACAAGAACAAGACTTAGGTATGTTTGAAAGAACAAGAACAAGAACAAGACTTAGCTATACTTGCAAGAACAAGAACAAGACAGACTGAACAATAACAAGACAAGAACAAGACTAGATTAGTCTTGTCTTGTTCTTGCGTTTGCTCATCACCAGGGCTGAGTGCCATGCTCTATCAAAAGGCTCCAAGGGACACAACATTTTGCAAACCGAAAAACAAAAAAAAAACAAACGAACAAAACCTAGTTTTTGCAAACATAAAAACCTGAAACTAAACAAACGACTGAAATTAACTTACTTTTTTGCACTCTGAAAAAATTGCAATCAAAATGACTGAATCAACAAAATTGACTATTTTTCTTACTTACAGACTTTTTTATTATTTTTTCTATATTTGGATTTTATTTATTTATTTATTTGGCCAGTAAAATTTACAAAGTAAATCCCACAGAGGTAAACAAAGCTATCTGCTGGTGGGACTGGTCGTAACTTATAAACTAGTTCCTAAAACTAATTGAAAATAAATATTTACATTATGTGTATAAACAGTGGTATAAAGTAACTGAAAATTAATTAACCATATGTTTTGAAAAAATTTCTATAAGATTTTATTAATTATTACATTATTTCAAACTATTCCATTGTTTTAATTTCTTTTTCCTAGTATTAGTATCACTTAAAATCTTTAATTAATTAGGTAGACCATTAAAAATATTAATAGCTTTTATGTAACTATTCTTGCTACTTATTGCTTTTTTTTCTTATTGGTAACTGTAGATCCTTTTTTCTTGTACTGCTGAAGGTCAAATATTTAATTTTTAGATGGTATAATGAAAAACTAAAGATTCATACTCAAAAAGTTGAACTAAATTCATTGGGTTGCTTTGGGTTATGATTTTGTTTTTATTTACAATCTTTAACAGTTTGTTTTGCAACCTTTGTAGTAAATTTAAGCTATTTGTATACGCACCTCCCCATGCTATGATTCCATAACTAATTATGCTATGAAAAAAGGCATAATAAATCATTTTTAGGGTCTCTATTTGCATAAACCTGGATATTTTGTAAAATATAAACAGTAAATATCTTGTTTTAGTTATAAGATATTCTATATGCTTATCCCATTTTATATTATGATCAAATATTAAACCCAAATATTTACAGCTTTCTCCTCTTTTTAATATTTTATCATTGATTTGTAATTTAATATTATTGGGAACACTATCACTATAATTTCCAAATGCCATAAAAACGGTTTTGTCTAAATTAAGAGACAGTCTATTCAGTGCAACCCAGGTTGAATTTTTTTTCAAATAATCATTCATTTTTATTTGAACTCCATACCAGCTCTCGTCAGTAGATATAATGGCTGTGTCATCTGCATATGATATTATTGTATTTTCTGGCATATCATTTAAAAGATCATTGACATATAGTATAAATAATAGCGGTCCCAAGATAGTTCCCTGTGGAACTGCTGTAGTTAAAGTCTTATATTCACTTACATTTTCATTTATTTTTACTCTCTGCTGTCTATCATATATATATATATATATATATATATATATATATATATATATATATATATATATATATATTATGTTAGTTTAAAGCATCTTTTGCACCCCTATTTTTAACAAAGCCGAATTGTTTATTAGACATAATTTTGGATTTATTAATAAAGCTTAAAATTCTATTGTATATAATTCTTTCAAGTATTTTTGCGAAATTAGAGATTAATGAAATTGGTCTATAATTTGAAGCATAATTTCTATTATTTGCTTTAAGTATAGGTTTAACTTCCGCTCTTTTTAAAGAATCTGGCCAAATTGATTTTTCAATGCATAAATTAATTATATGAACGCGAGGTTCTACTATAAAGTCTGATAGCATTTTGAGTGTTTTGGCATTTATATTATCAACACCTCTATTTTTCGATTCCATGTTTTGAATAATGTTGGAAATTTCAAGATGATTTGTTGGTGTAAAAAAATTAGATTTAGGGTTGATTTTAGGCAATTTAATTTCTGTGTTGCGCGGTTGTTGAATCCTTACGTTTAATTGTTTTCCAATGCTACAAAAACAAGAGTTCATAGTATTGGATAGGATTAATGATTTTTTGCCTGTTATTATCATAAATCTCATTTTTTGGTAAATCATGTGATCTATACAAAGCTGAGATCTCCAAATAATTACTGCTATTAACTGTAATACGAGAATTTAAGATTTTAAGTTTTCCTATATCAATAACTTCAGTATTTTCTGCAATGTAATCTTTAATACATACTACTACTCCATTTTGTAACCAAACAAAGAAAAATAGTTATAATATTCTGAATTCCAAGTTTCAACACATACTATTATATTAGGCTTAAACTTTAAACTCTCAATAAAAACTTGGAGTCGTGTAAAATTTGCATTTAAACTTCTAATATTGACATACAGAATATTATCTTTATTTATTTCCATGTGTTTATTGAGAGTATAGACATTATTATAAATGTTTTCCTGTTGAATCGTCTCTCTGTATACTTTCCAGAAAATCCATGCTTTGTTCCTTGTTACGTGATTCAATCATCGTTGAGGCGTTAACCTGGGACTAAAAGACTGAAAGGCACTTTCCTTTGACTTCAGCGATGTTGTATGAGGGATATCAACTTTGCCGATATATCTTGGGATTACTGGGCTGCAAGGGTAATCGGTCGTTGCTATATATTTTTTAATTTTTTTAAACAGAACCTGGCAACGCTGACTATCGTTAGCCATGTAGCTATACTTTATATACTATCATCTAAGGTTATTGTGACTTTGTTTTTTATTCATTGAAAAAATTCGGCTAGTGTTGTTTATTTAGTTATTTTTGTTATTTTTTTCTATCCGGTGACCCCCCCCCTCCCTCCGAAAAAAATTCTAGATTCGCACTTATAATCAATAATTAGTTATCATAACGAAAATAGTAAAATTATCATGGATGAAAATGGTTCGTTTGATGTGTTGATTTTGGACGGTTTGAAAGTTTATTATTGTTAACACCATAGCAACGTATTAATATCTTATTTGTGTGAGTGCGTGCTTTCTGTGTTCGCAGGTCAAAAGCAGGAGCACAAAAGTCTCCACCGAAGCACGAAACTCTCCACATATTACATCTCCGCACGCCTCCCTTGCCCAAAACAGGCTTTTGCTCCGGAGCCATGATCTCTCGTGTACGAATGGCCTGGCAAACTAAAAGATCGTCCTTGGATCTTTTTTGTCGGAAGCCATACTGTTTGTCGTTTATAAGTCCTTTGTCTCCATGGGTTTGGAGAGAATAGAAGTAATTGCTATTGGGCGATAGTTGGACGGAATGCTGTAGTCACCTATTTTTGGTATGGACTGAACACGTGCAAGTTTCCAAGAGTCTGGATAAATTCCGGAGAAGTATGGTAGGACCAAAAGTTTGCTCAGAGGTTTAGCCAAAGGCGAGGCGCATTTTTTTAAGACGATAGGGTTATATTATCGGGTCCAGTGGAATGAATATGCTATCCATTGAATGGGCGTTGTGCTCGAGAAACGGGGGTAACATATCAATTTCGGGTAAAAAAGAATTTGAGGCGTACAGAGATGTTAGTAAATCGGCCTTGGATTTGCTGTTTGTTATCAGCTTCTTATCGTAGTGAAATTCTTGTTGTTGGAACTTACCAAGGACCAGAAGTTTTTCCTACCACCGCTTCCACATGTAAAGAATTTGCAGAATTTTGTGATGCCTTTCACTCTCTACAAGTTGTTCCGTATATCGAAATTGCATTTTGAGTCGTACGGAATTGACTTAAAGGCAGTAATTCTAGACGGCAATGTTCTCTACATTTTTTGTTCAAAAACTTTTTCTCTAAAGTGCACTTATTCAGAAAAAAAAACGAATTAAAATTTTTTTGGGTTTTCCAAAAATCTGCAAAGAGTGGGACGTCACAAATTTGGGATTAAGCTTTTTTTATATCCCCCTAAGGCCATTATTCATGCACGAGGGATCATGGTTCTTTTTTTTTCTTTTTTTTTTATGTGAAAGGCTAGAGTCACAGGAAAGGCCCTTTATACTGTTGACAATCTATTTTCTTCTTATAGAGTGCAATGTCGAACAGCAGCCAAAAGGCCATTCATACACGAGGGATCATGGTTCTGAAACTGAAAGCTTTGCTGCAAGTTTCCTGAAAATACACGGAGCAATAGCAAAGGAAGCAGCTTTTGTGTTGCTACGCAATGATTATTTGTATTAGTGAGATGTCAAATTTTTGATTCTGGTCGGCTGTTTATTTAAATCAGTTCATTTACTTTTAATCAATAATTAGTTATCATCATAATGAAAATAGTAAAATTATCATGGATGAAAATAGTGCGTTTGTTGTGTTGATTTTGGACTGTTTTAAAGTTTTATTATTAATAACACCATAGCAACCTATTATTATCTTATTTGTGTAAACGCGTGCTTTCCGTGTTTGCAGGTCAAAAGCAGAAGCACAAAAGTCTCCACCGAAGCACAAAACTCTCCACTTATTACATCTCCGCACGCCTCCCTTGCCCAAAACAAGCTTTTGCTCCGGAACCATGATCCCTAGTGTATGAATGGCCAAAGCTTTGCTGAAAGTTTCTTGAAAATACACGGAAAAATAGCAAAGGAAGCAGCTTTTGAGATGGCCGCCATGGACCAAATGATATATTGAGTATACTGTATTGCCAACGGTGTTCTACTTATCACACCAAGTAGAACACCGTTGGCAATATAGTATACTCAATATATCTTTTGGTCCATGGCGGCCATCTCAAGAAGGCGGATTACCATTTTGCTCAAAACCCCTTCGAATGAAAGGGCATTATAAGTAGAATGCAATAGACAATATCTTTAGATCCATGGTGGCTATCTCAAGAGGGCGGATTACCATTTTCTTCACAACCCCTTTGACATGGGTATCAAATGAAAGAATATGATAAGTAGAACACCATATGCAATATAGTATACTCAATAAATCATTTGGTCCAGGGCGGCCATCTTAAGAGGGCGGATTACCATTTTCTTCACAACCCCTTCGATATGGGTATAAAATGAAAGGGCATTCTAAGTAGAATGCAATAAGCTATGTCTTTAGACCCATGGCGGCTATCTCAAAAGGGCAGATTACAATTTTCTTCACAACCCCTTCGACATGGGTGTCAAATGAAAGAGTGTGATAAGTAGAACACCATAAGCAATAGAATACACTGAATATATCATTTGGTCCTGGGCGGCCATCTCAAGAGGGCGGATTACCATTTTCTTCACAACACCCTCGACATGGGTATCAAATGAAAGGGTATCATAAGTCGAATACAATAGGGTATGTCGTTAGATCTATGGCGGCCACCTTGGAGTCTGGACTGAGCCTGCAGTGAATGCGGTCGAGTCTTGTCGCCAGTCCACTCTAACCGCCTTCAAACGGAAAAAAATATCCCGGTTCCGCAATAAATCGTCAAATAATTCTTCCGCCATTTCAATTTCATCCTTAAATAAACAAACAAAATAAACTTCAAATAAGTGCTCAAAAACCTAACTAGTGTAGTGGATTTAAAAATATATAGTGAAGATCACCTCACGGGACGTTACATCAACATACTGACGGACGGCAAGTAAGTTTTTCCCGTTTTTTCACTTCCCCGCACTCCGAGCTAGACATCGCCATCGCTGCAGCACTTATCGGCCAGCTGATAGGAATCGTCTTGTTTTAGCAGGCATAACACTGCAACAGGATTGTTCCCGTTAGCCCCCATGGTTGCATCGCCGGTGGAGTCAGCCACAAATTAGGTCATGGACCTTGCGTCTGAGAGGCCCCTAAACAAAAACAAACATTTTTCTATTGTTTTTTGTAACATTAGGGGTCTCTTTTCGAACTTCTCTCACGTGATGTGCCACCTACATATCCATGCCCCGGCCATTCTCGCACTAAGTGAGACTCAAGTCACCGATTCTGATCTCGATAATATAACTTGCGATAATATAAGTAATGAAGCCTCGACGTTAGCCTTCGATGCTATATCAGAACGAATCTCCGGATTTTTATCTTCCCACCCGGAGTGTGAAATCATTGTTGCGGGTGATTTTAACGTTCATAATGCTAATTGGCTAAATTACTCGAATGGCACCAGTGTTTCTGGCAAAGACGCTGAGATCTTTGCAGACTTAAATATAATCTACACCAAATCCTTAATTGTCCGACACGAATTCCGGATGTTTCAGGTCACGGAGCCCATCTGCTTGACCTATTTCTCACTTCGCATCCCACTCGATATTCCGTCGAGGTGAGCTCACCCCTTGGCAACTCGGACCACAAACTAGTCAGTGCCAATTTCCCATATCCATCCTCCACTCCAACCGGCACAGTTCCCAAAAGAACTGTCTGGCACTATGGGAAAGCCAACTGGTTGGGTCCCACTCGTTTCTTTCAAGCCACTGACTGGAATTTGTGTTTCCGCGGTGCCAGTGCGAACTATGCTGCGCTCTGTATTACCAAAATAATACGGGCAGGTATGTGTTTGTTCATTCCTCATTCTACTAAGTCTATAAAGCCTAGGCCAAATAGATGGTTTAATGAGGAGTACAAGAACGCAATTAATACTAAGGAAGCCGCCTATAGACCGTACAAATCTTCCCCAAATGACTCACTTCGACGTGAATATATGATATCGAGAAACTCCTGTAATTCCATCATCAGGAAGGTCAAAACGTCATTTGACGACAAGATGCGAAGTAAGATCCTAAATACACGCGTAGGCAGCAAAAACTTCTGGTCCTTGGTAACTTCCATCAAGAAGAATTTCACGTCTTCCGCAATTCCTCCATTTATCAATGGGGAGGAGGTGATAACAGAAAGCAAATCCAAGGCCGATTTATTGGCATCTCTGTTCGCCTCAAATTCTTCTCTACCCGAAGCTGATACGTCACCACCGGTCCTCGAGCGCAACGCCCATTCAATGGACGGAATCTTCTTCAGAACGCGCGAGGTGTATAAATGTCTCAAAGAACTCAACGTCAATAAATCTACTGGCCCAGACAATATTCCCCCTATGGTACTTAACAAATGTGCCTCACCTTTGGCTAAACCTCTGCGCAAACTTTTCGCCCTGTCATACTTATCCGGAGTTTATCCCAACTCTTGGAAACTAGCTCACGTTCAGCCCATTCCCAAAAAAGGTGAAGCCAGCGACCCTTTAAACTACCGCCCAATAGCAATTACTTCTATTCTCTCCAAAATCATGGAGATAATAATCAATCGAAGGTTGATGAAATAACTAGAATCCAACCAAATTATACACGACAGGCAGTACGGCTTTAGACCGAAAAGATCTACTGGCGACCTTCTTGTGTGTCTGACTGAGGCTCTCAACCAAAACATCCATCGCTTCGGTGAATCTGGTGTGGTTGCTCTAGATATATCCAAGGCTTTCGACAGAGTATGGCATCCCGCTCCGCTGCTTAAACTCCAAGCTATTGGTATCGACTCAGTTCTAAGGAACTGGATTGTGAGCTTTCTTTCCAGCCATTCAATCAGGGTAGTGTTGGATGGCGTTGAATCCAACCCTCATTCCATCTCGTCCGGCGTTCCCCAAGGCTCGATTCTCTCACCTGCCCTCTTTCTTATATTCATTAATGATCTGCTCTCAATCCCCTCCAACCCACTTCACAGTTTCGCCGATGACGGTACTTTGCTTTACTCCCACACCTTCGATAATATAGGGCCAGCACGTGCCAGACCTTGTCCCGTAGACCGTGAACTAATGTCCAATTCTATTAACGGGTACATTGAACTTATTCTTGCTTGGGGCCGCAAGAATCGTGTCGAATTCAACGCAACCAAAACTAAGTACTGTCTCATCTCTACAAAAACCTGCACCACCCGTCCCTCTATCTCAGTGGACAATAAGCATGTAATGGCTGACCCATCTCTTAACATCCTAGGCGTAACCTTATCTTCTGATCTGCGATGGAATAATCATATATTCCAAATCGCCAAACAAGCTTCCCAATGCCTGGGTTTCCTTAAGGGATGCAAATTCCTTCTTCGGCCAACTGCTCTGGCTACAATCTACAAGTCCTTCATTCGGCCCCGCCTTGAATACAACTCGTATATCTTTGCGGGTGCTTGGCTTGGCTGGACAAGGTGCATGACCGCGCCATCAAACTCGTTGGCGATAGCACCCTTTGCTCCTCCATCGACCCTTTAAGCCATCGCAGGAATGTAGCAGCCCTTAGCAAATTTTACCGCTATTACCATAGC
Source organism: Thereva unica (assembly GCA_949987705.1). Classification (NCBI taxonomy): domain Eukaryota; kingdom Metazoa; phylum Arthropoda; class Insecta; order Diptera; family Therevidae; genus Thereva; species Thereva unica. Next base: position 47,277,550 of record OX465282.1, on the reverse strand, counting down.
GACTGTTCCACTGAAATCAGAAACCTCATGCCTACACGGCAAATTTTTTCCCGCAACATAAGACTAGCCAACTCGGCTCACCCGCATACGCTACAGCCCTCCTCTTCGCGCACATTACGTTTTAGTAGTTCGTTTATAAATAGAACAACTCGATTGTGGAACTCCCTTCCGCAGTTGGTTTTTCCGAACTCATATAATATCTTAGAGTTCAAACGCAAGGTTCATCGACAACTACTCACGCACCCTCCAGACCCCTGACCTATCCTTTCTCCTCTATCCTTCAAATCTAGCTTACTACTAGACGCTGACCATGACTTGAACGACATGACAGACAGGTAGTACAAAGGGTGAATCCTAAGCTTGTATTTACCACATAAAAAAAAACAGTGGGTGTGTGTACTTATGTACACGCATTAGAAGTTATACTTCTTTGGCGTGATTTTAGGACTAATTTTTAATTTCTACACAAATATTTTATTGGATTCTTTCTATTTTCGTGCGTTGGAAGGTGCAAGCATTATGATGCCGAAACGCTCAAGGCTGTCGGTTATACAGTATTCTAATCCTAACTAAAATCACCAACTAGTTGGGTCATTAGGCCTAATTACAATTATCTTAAGATGGGCTTAAGATGCCTCATGAAATTCTCTTAAGACTGGCTAATTTTCTACCAAAACGTAATGAATGTTAAGTTTAATAAGCGTCGCAAAGCTGGATCAGCATTTATTTACCTGACCTACTGGTACTTCTAAGCCCAACTCACTTCTTTTTTGTTCATTTCCGCCTTAGCTTCTGATTGAGGAATTTAGTTTCTCCTCCACTTTAGTCAGTAGATCAAACGATCGTACCATTATAGTCTAAGACGTTCGTTGCTCTTAGCCGTGCCTTTAACTGTAGGTTACAGTGCAGTAGTTTGCTCGGCTAATCTCCGGCAATACAAATGGACATCGTCTGTGTCCTCTGTCACAATGAGGAATTCCAGGCGTTGCGTAGACTCATTTTGCCGGTATGCTCTCGTAACTCACCTGTGGGTTCATCGACCTTGGGTAGATTCATTACGTCACTTCCAAATTCTGAAGAGTTTCATACTAAGGACATTAATGTATCGGCAAATACAGCATCAACGCTTCCAAAGTTTGAGTGACAACACTCCGAACCTGTCCAAACACCATCGTTGGACGCTTGACATTGGACATTCGTAGTTCGAGTAGCGGCCACACGATGCGTTCTACCATCAAACGTCCAACGTTGGAAAGTGCTCATAGCATCGTTTAGAGCCGGCTTTAGCTGAAAACTAGGATATGTAATTTATTCCCTCCATAGCCTCTGGGTAAAAACCTCCTCACCCATGGACATCGTGAACGGACTTTGGCTACGAATTTTCATATGCCCATATAATAATAAACTTAATAGCTAAAGGATTGGAGTTGCAATGCTTCCCTCCTCTACCCCTTCGTCTATATCGTTCGCAGGCCGTATCAGAACATCAAAATTGGCAGCGTGCAGTAAATTACGGCATGAGATAAAAATGCAGCACGCTGCAATCAAAAGTAATTCAATTGGCTGAGGCTGGTAAAATGACAAGCAAAGCAGCGTGCTGCATGTTCATATCATGTCTTAAATTTGCAGTACGCTGCATATTTGAGGTTCTGATAGGGCCTCCAGCAAACCCATCGTAGCTACAGGCCTGGAAGCAGCCGGTGCCGATCCTACATTTGCTTGAATGGAGGACATTTCTCGTGTAATAACATAGTGGAGCCAAGTTTTTTAGTTCATTTTTGCAATAAAAAGTTGTAAAATATTGTATTTTATCACTTTTTTCTGCACCTGGATTACCAGTGATTAGTGTTTCAGTGATTGAATTAAAACAATTTCAAAAAATTTAGTGAAACAATATGTTTTAATGGTTTAATTGTGAAGGTGACCAATTTTGTTTACATTCGCTGTGGTTTTGTCGAGTTATTTTAGGGCAAAAATGTTGAATTTGTGTGGCTATTGAGTTAAAAGTGAATTTAAAGTGATTAAAGCTTGTTGAAGAATAATTTTTAAAAATATTAAAGCAGAAAAATGTGTAGGAAAAAGTTCAAAATTTTTGTTATTCATGTTATGTGGTGGTACTTGCACTTATGTTTTAATAACTATTCCGTAATAATTTTTAGCCATTTTAAATTCACTTTTAATTTCATTACCACATAAATCCAACATTTTTTCCCTAAATTAACCCGAAAAAAACACCATGAATGTAAACAAAACTGGTCACCTTATCAATTTCATTCAATTTATTCACTCGGATCACTAACCAACTTATTACCGGTAATACACGTGCAGTAAAAAATGTTAAAATACAATATTTTGCCACTTTTTACGAGTTAAAAACTTGGCGAGTCTATGATATTACACTACGAGTTAGAGAAATTGCCTTCCATGCAGTAAAACCACTCACCCACAAACTGCACACAATAAACACTACGAATCTTCCTTTCCTATGCCCACGAAAAAATAAACATACGCTTAGCTGATGACTTGAACATGAAATTTATTTCCTTCCATAGCCTCATCATAAAAACCCCCTCGCCCATCGACATCGTGAACCGGCATCGGCTGCGAGTTTTCATATGCCCATAGTAATCACGGTATTCAGAAACAAGGTAATGTAAAAGCCGTATACGGTATTTTAGTGCTGATGTCACGTGGGGACACTTCCCATATAAAATCTAAGCTGTTGTTGTTGTTTCAGCATTACGTCACCAGGCGCCCATTTTTTACGGTGTTCGAAACTGGCGTCGCTTTTACATTACCTTGGTTTGCTGTATACCGTGCATAATAATGATAATCCCAGTGCGCATGAAGAATGGAAGTTGAAATGCTTGCCCTCCATTGCCTCCACCCCTTCGCCCATATCCTCAAGTTGCGTTGCGTTGCGTTCTAGATAATTTCGACTGAAATTTCATTTATAGATGTATTATGTGAAGAAAGCAGTGAAATACAATTAAAAGCCATCTAAACGCTATTCAGTAAAAGAGTAGTTGCGAGTACTCACGAGTGGAAATAGTAAAAATACTCTGAAAAGAGACGCAGCTATTATTGAAATCAAAATCATATAAAATAAATTTAGCTTAACTTTAGCTTTTCAGGAATTTCAAAATTAAACAGATTGGTATATTATTAGTAGATTTAGGTAAAAATTTTCCGCATGTATTCGTCATAATATCATCAAGATGTTCAACATTGATTGCAATTGATCACACACAAGACTAAAAAGCTGAAAATAATAGCTATGAAAATATTTATAAGATTTTAAACGAAAAAAACGTGGGGCGCATACATGATTGATGCGAATATTTCTCAACCCAGCTACTCTACACTCCTTACTATTGTCTATAGGATGCGCCCCCTGTTTTTTCGTTTAAAATCTTACAAATATTTTCATAGCTATTACAAATTCACAATCACAAATTTTCAGGACTATCTGTATGGTGTTAGGAATATGTTTGAGGCTCTAAATCTGTATGAAGCTAGGAGAAGTTATTTTATATTTTTTAACAGTAGGAATTTTTTGATGTGACCCCTGCGTTTCTTAATAGTGGAGATTTTAGTGGGCTCCGGGTCAAAAATAAAAGATTTTTATTTTGTGCGCGACGTTTCGGGCATGAATACACCCTTCATCAGGCCTTTAATTAAAAAGAAAAATCGTCAATATACAAAATAAATATAAAGGTATCTACACACTTACAATACAAGTAAAACATAAAATAAAATAAAGTAAAAACATAAAAACAGCACTAACACATTTATAACGCGGCGGAGCTAGTAGATGCACGAACACGAAGCTTGTTGTCAATAATCTGTCCTTGCCCCAATCAGCTGTTTATATGCATAGCTGAGGTTGTCACAATCAGAACGTCGGTTAACTTCAAAACAGCCGAGGATGGTAATATTCAACACTGCGCAGAATTTTGTCAATAGAGTACTTGATAATAGTCACATTAATTTCCACCACAAAAATGTAAATATTATCAAACACACCCTGTACTCCAATTCCTTCCACACTAATATCATAAATAATATGATTAACAACTACCGAAGAAGCACCGACCGTCGCCATCAAGATGCTCCACCGCCCTCACCGGTAACTTACCGAAGTGCCCTATACATTCCTTGGCTCTCCAACCGTATGAAGGCAGCACCAATACGCAATCGAGAGACCACTAGGATTGCATTTAGATCGGTAAATACACTAAAATCTTTATTATTTACCAATACCAAAGGGAAGCTGGATAAAATGGACAAGTCGGACACGGTCTACAAGATCGCTTGTTTAGGGGGAGGAGGGACAGCCTGCCCAGCTGTATACGTAGGAACCTCCAAACAAAAATTGCGTAAACATCTGTCAGGTCATCGATCTGACATCAACAATGGGGGCTCCCAGAAAACTGCTCTAGCTCTCCATTGCATAGAGAACAACCACAAACCTGACCTCAACAACGTCACGATTTTGGAAGTTGAGAGACATTACAGTAAGAGAATGCTGCTAGAGATGCTCCACATAAATAAAATGAGAGATGCAGTTAACCGACACGTTCCGATTGTGACAGCCTCAGCTATGCATATAAACAGCTGATTGGGGCAAGGACAGATTATTGACAACAAGCTTCGTGTTCGTGCATCTACTAGTTCCGCCGCGTTATAAATGTGTTAGTGCTGTTTTTATGTTTTTACTTTATTTTATTTTATGTTTTACTTGTATTGTAAGTGTGTAGATACCTTTATATTTATTTTGTATATTGACGTTTTTTCTTTTTAATTAAAGGCCTGATGAAGGGTGTATTCATGCCCGAAACGTCGCGCACAAAATAAAAATCTTTTATTTTTGACCCGGAGCCCACTAAAATCTCCTCTATTTATACTTTTTAGTTCGTTATAAAAACGTAGTATATTAAAAATTTTTTTTAATCTAAATAATTGTATTTGAAGATTTTACAAGCTCTATATTAACGCCGTTCTCTGTCTGCGGGGGATCATATTTCCGATCGTTTTTCGAATAATTCCCGATATCCGATGATGTTCAAATTTGGCCCACATCTTTGGTTCTGAAGACATCACAATATAGTATACAGGGTGCATCAGTGAAAATGTCGAAACTTCTGGTTGTGGATAGGTCTTGGATATACAAACAAACTAGTTGGCATGTGGATCGGTCCACATGATCAACTTCCCAGTATGATGAACGTAGACAGAATAAACTGACTTCTTACAAAATCGTAACTCATTTAGCACTAGTGCGAAATTGGCTAGTATCAGAACTGGTGACAAAGTATCCCTGAGAGGAGCTAGTTCAAATAACTATAATAGTGGTAAATCCACATGATTTTTTAAGAGAATTTGTTTTTCCTGAACGTTAACAAACAAACATTTCCTACTAAATCGGGTGTTCGAATTCGCTACACTAAAGCGGGTGTTTTTATTCGTATTGAACGTGGTAAAGCGCCGCTGATAAACTGGGAAGCGAATGACTTCATTTGAAAATTCTAAAGCTTCCCGGAGATATTAGCAAAATTGATCAATGTAAAGTTCTTGTCAGACTTGACCAAAAAGAACATACTTTCGGTAACTGGAAATTCCGAGATGAACCGCACCGTAGAAAACAATTCCTCGTCAAAAAAATGCTGATCCAAAGTTTGAAAAATTAGTTACGTTTGTAAAGGGTAGCGTAATTCTTGCCCCATTTTTTAGCAAAACTTATCAATTTAAGGTCTTTCTGAAACTTATCCTAAGTTTTTCCATTTTAAAAAAAAAGGTCCGACCGAATGTTATGAAATTTTGTTCAGGGTATTTTTTCGTTAATATTCTTCTTTCGGCACCTCAAAGAAGTCGATATAGTTTTTGGTTCGCGCAATATCGTGCAGATACAAAAATCACGCAAGTCGTTTTTTTTTTTCAAGAGTTAACCCTTCTAGCACAGAAGGCGCACTTTTCAGCTAAGCATGAAAATCTATATATACATACACATACATACATATATAATTATATATATGTATATATATACATATATAGAGTTTCCCTTCTAACGCAGAAGGCGCACTTCCCAGCAGGGCTGAGGAATATTTACCACTGCCGTGGCTCAGCTGAGACATGCAAACATAAAAGATTAAGTACCAGTTTAAACCGAAAAAAATATGAGTGTGCTTAAGACTACACTTTACTAGTAAAACTTTTATGCCCAACGGCTAGTAATATGCAATAGATATAGTGGAAAGTCTGTCGGATCTATAGTACGCTTGAAAAAATTCAGGCCAACGACAGATGCAGGAAGAATAGTGACGAGTCTACTGACGGACTTGATGCAAATACTATTTGAAAATTTCAATATTTATGAATTCCTATTTACATTAAAACCTAAAAGTAACCGAGTAAAAATAATTTTTATTGGTTAATTTTCTTAAAAGCATGCACGCGGTGCACCTAGTAAGTATAACATATAAGGGCGCATCCCACACGGGTATGACGCTTCCGCTATAGGCATGAAAATCTAAACATTCGCCTCATGGAAGTAAGCTGGTGACATATGCAAGCGTACATGCATTGCATTCAGAGGTTCATAAAATTGCATGATTTTTTTTCCATCCCGGCTTTCACACATAGCCCGAAAATCTAAGTAACGAGTACATACAAGGTGCATGTGTGTGTTGTGCATACTTGTGTGTGCTATTTCGAATGTGGCTTTACAGAAAATGTTAAAAGTAGTCCGACTTTTGCGTGGCATGCATTCTATTCATGGAACATTCCGTCAGGTCGCATTTGAATACACACACTTCTATACTATTTATCAACGAATTAAACGCATGTACGCTTGGATATGTCACAACCTGTATGCATGCTCCGCTCTCGCTACATACTACTACTATACTACTATGTGCCCCTTAATCCCTGGTGGGACATAGGGCGGAAACAGTTGCCCTCCAGCGGACTCTGTTTTGCGCGACAGCTCTTAGCTCTGACCAGGATCTCCCAGTAGTTGCGGCCTCTGCTAGTAGGGTTCTCCTCCACGTTGTTCTAGGTCTTCCAACTCGACGGGATCCTTGCGGGTTCCAGTCAAGGGCCTGTTTGGCTAGATTTTCGTTAACGCGTCCCAAGGTGTGGCCAACCCAATTCCATTTCCTTCGCCTGATTTGGTCGTCTATCCTTTCTTGGGCGGCACGGCGCCATAGCTCTTCATTTGAAATTCTATCTTGCCAGCGGATTTTTAGGATACGACGTAGGCATCTGTTTATGAAGACTTGTAGGCGCCCTGTGATGAATTGGGTGACTTTCCATGTTTCGCAACCGTATAAAAGAACTGCCTTAACGTTGGAGTTGAACAGCCGCAATTTGGTGTTGGTTGAGATCTCCGTTGATCTCCATATGCGGAACAAGCATGCATATGCGCTTCGTGCTTTATTTATTCTGGAACTGACGTCTTCTTCTGCACCACCATTTTCGGTAATAATACTACCGAGGTAGCAGAATTTATCTACCAGTTCCACGTCACGGTTATTCAGCGCAGTTCGTTCAAGTGTGTTTGCATTTATCCGCATTTCTTTGGTTTTATTCGGATTCAGCCTTAAGCCTGCTAGACTACTTTCTGTTGCCAAATTGTTTAACATGTTTTTTAGCTCCTGATGTCTGTGGGCCAGCAAACAGATATCATCTGCATAGTCGAGGTCCTTAAGGCGATCTAGCAAACCCCACTGTATGCCGCCTGTTCTACTATCTAGAGCGCCAACAAGAATGTCATTTATTACTATAAGAAATAGTAATGGGGATAGTAAGCATCCTTGTCGTACTCCTGAACTCACCTCAAAGCTGTCGGATAATTTTCCGTTATGGAGAACTCTGCATTTGGAATTGTTGTATAGGGCTTTTATCAATTCTATTATCTTATCCGGCAGTCCACGTCGCCGTAATGCCTGCCATATAAAGCTCCTATTAACCGAGTCGAACGCTTTCTCATAATCTACGAAAGCAAGGTAAAGGGGGGATCGGAATTCAGTAGACTGTTCCACTATTATTCTTAAGGTGTTGATGTGATCTATACAGGAACGGCCCTTCCTGAATCCGGCCTGCTGCCTTCTAAGCGTTTGATCTTCTGCCTCTCTTATTCTTGATAGTATAGTGTGGGACAAGATTTTACCCACAGTAGATAATAGACAGATGCCTCTCCAGTTGTCGCATATTGTTAGATCCCCCTTTTTGGGTATTTTGACTATGATACCTTCCGTCCAATCCTCCGGAAAGGTACAGGTGTTCCATGCTAATTCGAGGATTGGCTGAAGCGCATCTGCTATGAGGCTTGAGTCGGCTTTCAACAATTCTGGCGGGATGCCATCTTTTCCAGCTGCTTTACCATTGGCCATCGCATGAATTGCGGTTACTATTTCCGTCTTGGATGGGGCCCGGGTGTTGATTCTTATCGGCTGTGCATTGTTGCTGTTTTCCTGAGGTTCCTGTGTGAGAGAGCCATTCAGGGCGGCGAAGAAATAATCTCTCCATCTTTGGAGCTGCTCCTCGTCGCTGCACAGCAGCCTTCCATCCGCACTCTTAACGGCATGCTTTTTAGTAGAGTGCTTTCCCGAGAGCTGTTTAGTAATTTGGTACAGCACTTTACTGTTGCCTGTGTTTGCCGCGTGTTCCGCTTTTTCTGCGAGCTCGTTTATCTGCTGCCTTTTATCACGCCGGAGGACTTCATCCAGCCGTCCCTCAGCAAGCATTGTTCTCACATTCCATGATCCGATTCGTGTCCTTGTTCGAAAAGCAAAGGTCGTCGTCGTGTTGTCCATCCGGTTCCGAGGCACTGTTTGCCGATTCGTAGCAATAGTGTTTTTTATGGGAGCGGGTTGCTAACCCTCAGCCCAACCGACTTAAAAGCTCTGTTTTGTGGCGCAGAGAGCTCGCCATTCGCCCCTCTCCCGTTAGCTCCTTCCGAAGAAGTACCCCAGGGGGCACCGCGGGGAGGTGGGATTAGGACTTGCTAACAGGTCTGCTTGGTGTTTGATTGCAGTGGATCTCATCGGATTTTAATAGAAGTGACAAATCGGGTGTCACCACTTTCCGAGATCTTTGTTAGCCGTTCGCCCCCTCGAAAAGCAAAGGTCGTCGTCGTGTTGTCCATCCGGTTCCGAGGCACTGTTTGCCGATTCGTAGCAATAGTGTTTTTTATGGGAGCGGGTTGCCCTCTCGCTACATTCATGATCATTAATAATTGCATCCGCATCGGCATAGACTATTCCAAACCCTAGTATTGTTTTACCAAGCAGTCCGCCAACCACATCCAATGAAGCTTTGCCTACGCGAGCCGCTTTACCTACCCTACGCGAACGAGAGCCAGTCTACTTGAGTATGGTATTGGCAGCCTTTATAGCCACCTAGCCAATTACCTGATTTCTTCGTCCCATACAATCTTTTAGGGAGCCAATTAATTTTAAAGGGACCAAAAAGCAATGCAAAAAACAATCAACCTTTTTTCAGATTCTTCTTTCTAGGCATAGTTGAAAATAATTTATTTTAGCTGATTAAACCGAATTTGAAGCATAAAGTTGAAAAATCATTTTTTTCAAACATTTATATTTTTAGACGATGTAGGGAGAGTTTCAGCCCTTTACTATTATCCCTTATCATAAAATTTTCTTTGTTATAAATCAACCACTTTTGAATATAAATATTGCAAAAAATGTATTTTATTGGATTGTTTTTGATTATAATTAAAATTATCGCGAAAATCCTTAAAAAAGGGACTTTTTAAGCATATTTTAAGGTGACATGCATATTTTAAGACTGTGGGAGCCCGATTTTCGTAATCAAAAAACATATCAGGAACGATTTTCACAACAGTGTAATGTTTTGACATAAACGATTCGTCGATTTGTGCAAGTTAAAAAAATTGTAATTTAAAAAGGGGAAAGGTCCAGCATATCTCACCAAAGGGGAAGTGGGTGCCAATTTAAAACAAGAGCACCTCACACATTTAATTCACCACTCTCTTTTGGTATACTAAGCACCCAAACCACTGGACATACGGTTTTAATAACTTCGGTTTTATCGATTGAAGCATGCAAAAAGTATTTTATATTGGAGACAATAACAAAATAAACGTAAGAAAGATGTATTGTTCATTTCTTCTTTCATTTTTTAATATTTGTTTACATCGTGTGGCATTTTAAGAAAGTCTCAAGTGTTTATACCGTAACTTCCCGGCAGTGCTACATGTTTGGCCACGCCAAAAAGCAGATACACTTGCTCAGGCTGCGCCGAAAATTCTTGTCGTATATGCCGCTTCCAACATGTCAGTCAACTCCAAAGTGTCCGCGGCATAAGCCCGGCCAGTGGCCAAACCACAAGAAAAAATCTCAAATAATTCACCTCTACATAATGGTGAATTTGTATTCCTATAATGAGATAAAGCAAAGTCTGGGCGACAACGTAGCTAACATGCCAGAAAATCTATGCAGTAAAGCAGAATGTCTTTTAACTGTTGCACACACAGCCCCGAGTTTCTTCGTCTCTTGTACCCCGTCCGCCCCATTTCCCATCGTTATACGAAAGCTCTGACGATTTTTCATGTGTGAGAGCGTTACGCGAATGAAATTGATTCACTCTCATGTAAGTTTTTTTAAGCAGACGTCCCTAAAGAAGTTTTACTTCAAAAACTGTTCGACCGAATTTTATGAAAATCTTTCAGATCATGTTTTGGTTCATATTTTTCGAACGACACCTCAACTAAGTCTATATCTTTAACGGTTCATGCGATATCGGGAAGGCACAAAAATCACTTATGTTCTTTAAAAATTATATTGTCATTATTACGCTTTCAACGGTACCTCAAGTAAGTCGATATCTTTTGTGGTTCGGACGATATTGTGCAGGTACAAAATTTTTACTTAAAATGCTTTTGGGACCTTGAAATATGAAAATATGTTGAAAATTTCGGTTTCGATTTTCGCACCGATTACAATAACTTCCCTATACTGGGAAGTTCATAATCGTGTGGATGGAGGGGGTGGGGATCGTAACCACATGGACAAACGAATCTATGTCTGGACAAACGATTTTGTCATGGACACACGAATTTTGGCAATTGTTATCGCTGGATAAACTACAATTTATGTTTTCAACAAATAAAAAAAAAACTGCTGGACAAACAGATAAACGATCTAAGCGGTTAAACAATTTTTTTCTTTTTTGCAAATTGGGGGTGCAGGTTGAAAAAAATTTGCAAGAAATGTTTTGCTTGAAACTTGTTAAAGGTGCCTGGACAAAAAAAGTTTCCCTTGGACAAACAATTTGCCCATTGTTTGTATGTATGAAGAAAAAAATTACCAAAATTTGCATTTCGTGCTGCCAACTTCACAGACCTAATGCAAGTAGCCTTTAGAAAATCGATGAAAATGCAAACTTTATCCTAGCGCTGTGATACATATTTACATCTTTTGAAGAAAATCCTTGAAGTTGTTAAATTTCAAAAATCCAAAAAGGACATTCGGCGAAAAAGGATTCAAAGGACATCTTAAATGTCCCTTATCCTTGAGATTCTCGAAAAGCTAACGATGGATTTTCTCCAAATATTTAATTATGTGTTTTGACCGACGACAGTAAAGATAAGTTACCTGAGTTTCATGCTGGGAGCGATGACCGGAAACGATGAAAAGACGAAAAAAATAAATTAAGTGACCAAATTCAATTAACCAACCCCACGAACCAAAAGAAATAGACAATAAAAAAAAAAACAAATATATATATATATATATATATATATATATATATATATATATATATATATATATATGTATATATATATATATATATATATATATATATATATATATATATATATATATATATATATATATAGTGAGCAGGCGAAGATAAGGTTCCTACAGATTAACCTGAACCACTGTCAAGCGGCACAGGATCTGCTGGCACAGACAGTTTATGAGGAGAAAATCGACGTCGCAATCGTCTGCGAGCAGTATAGAAACCTGCACAGCGGCGTCTGGATAAATGATAGCAGCGGCACGTCAGCGATATGGACGTGCGGGAGCCGAGCCATGGAAGATACCATGAGAAGCCCAGAGAATGGCTTCACGCGGGCAAAAGTAGGCGGAATACACGTCTACAGCTGCTATGCGGCGCGAAGCCTGACACTAGATGAGTACGAGTCGATGTTGGAAAGGTTAGCCGCCGACGCGAGTCGCCATCACCCGATAATATTAGCGGGTGATTTCAATGCTTGGGCTGTCGAATGGGGCAGTCGACAAACGAATGCAAGAGGGCGCATACTCCTAGAAGTATTCTCGCGACTAAATGTGGTGTTGGTCAACACCGGAGGCGAAAACACCTTCCAAAGGGGTGGGAGATCGTCTGTAATCGACATCACTTACGTGAGTGATTCAGTGGCAAAGGACCTACAATGGCGGGTGAGCGATTTGTACACGCACAGCGACCACCTAGCCATCATCTTCGAGATTGGCCAGGGTATAGGAAAAAGGAATCCTATCTATGGAATGAATAGAGGATGGGCCGTAAATAAACTCGACACAGAGGTGTTCGAGGAAGTATTCCTGCATGATGCGAGGTCGGCAGGGGGTGCCAGGGAAGGGGCAGAGCAAATCGTAGATTCATTAAAACGGGCATGTGATGCATCCATGCCTCGGCGCGCCGGCAATCGGCAACACCCACCAAACTTCTGGTGGAACGCCGAGATCGACGATTGCCGAAGGGCCTGCCTGAAAGCGAGAAGGAGAACTCAGAGAAATCGGAACCGTACGGATTTCGATGAACTCCTTCAGAGATATAAGGAAGCGAGGAAAAGGCTGAACAAGGCCATCGCTAGAAGTAAATCCGAGCACTTCAAAAGATTGTGCAGAGAAGCAGACTCGGACCCCTGGGGTGGAGCCTATAAAATGGTTATGTCAGCGGTCAAGGGCAAACGCTCTCCGCCGATCACCTGCCCCGCGCTGCTCCAGAGCATTGTGTACGTCCTGTTTCCACAGAACGTACGCCCCGTCGAACTACCCACCCTTCAGGTGGACCCAGAAGAGGTACCTGCGGTGACCGCAGATGAGATTCTGGAGGCTGCAAAAAAGGTAGCCATCAATAAGGCCCCTGGCATGGATGGCATACCAAATAAAGCGGCGAAGCTAGCAGCTTCAATAGCGCCAGACAGGTTCGCTGAAGTCTTCACAGCGTGCCTGAGAGAGGGGATCTTCCCGGAGCGATGGAAACAGCAGAAACTCGTGCTCCTACCGAAGCCGAACAAGCCCTTAGGGGACCCATCGTCCTACAGACCGATATGCCTCCTTAGTTGCATAGGCAAACTTTTCGAGCGGGTGATCTGTAACAGGATTCTCCCTAGCGTCGAAAGGGTAGGTGGCCTGTCAGACAAGCAATTCGGCTTCAGAAAGGCAAGGACGACTACTGATGCAATCAATATGGTGGTGGGCATAGCAAGAGCCGCCATAGAGAAAAATCACTGCTGCGCATTGATAACCCTCGACGTTAAAAATGCTTTCAACTCAGCGAGATGGAGCAAAATAGTTGAAGCGTTGATCAAGCTAGGCACACCAAAGTACCTAGTGCGTGTAGTGGCCGACTACCTCCAGGGTAGGTCGCTTCATTGTGATTCGGATGATGGTCCTAAAGTGTTCGGGACAACATGCGGTGTCCCGCAAGGTTCCGTCCTGGGCCCTCTCCTATGGATCGCAATGTACAATGATGTGTTGGGGCTTCGTCTTCCAAAGGAAGCAGTGGCGATCGGGTTTGCAGATGATATCGGGGTAGTTGTCGAAAGAAAACACCCAGATGACATCGAACTGTATGCGAACGAAGCGATCTGGGAAATAAAAGCGTGGCTAGAACGCGCTGGGTTGAAGCTTGCTGAGCACAAAACTGAAGCAGTGCTGATCAGCAAACGACGAAAGCCAGTATCCGTGAGGATCAAGGTAGGGGAACAGATCATCCACTCACAGCCCGCTCTAAGGTACCTGGGAGTGATGATCGATCGGAGGCTAAATTTCAAAGCGCACTTGGAGGGCACGGCAGACAAAGCTTCTGCGATTTGTGCAGCACTCGCAAGAATGCTGCCCAAATGTTGGGGGCCCTAGACCGAGTCGCCGCCTCCTCTTGGGGAGGGTGGTCAGCTCAGTCCTGTTATACGCAGCGCCAGTGTGGGCAGCAGCGTTAAACAGGACTGCAAATAGTAGAAAATGGAGGGCTGCATATAGGCTAAGTGCACTTCGCGCTTGCTGCGCGTACAGGACCACGTCCGACGATGCGGCGTGCGTGATAGCGGGGATGATTCCTGTGGATATTCTGGCGAGGGAGGGCATGCGTCTCTATGACCCAGAATATGGTAGAGGACAGCCAAGAAGGGTACGGCGGCAGATTGCGCGCTGTGAGTCTTTAAGGGAATGGCAGGGGAAATGGGACGAGTCTGTTAAGGGTCGTTGGACCCACAGACTTGTCCCTAACGTGGAAGTATGGGTTTCGAGGGAGCGTGGGGAAGTAAGTTACGACCTCACGCAGTTCCTGAGCGGACATGGGGGGTATAGGAAATACCTCCACCGATTCGGCCACGATGATTCACCGTTGTGTCCGGTATGCCCAGCGACGGAAGAAGACGCAGAGCACGTCTTCTTTGCCTGCTCGAGATACGCCGAGGAAAGGGCGGAATTAGAAGAAACGGCCCAGGCGCCACTAACGCCGGAAAACATCGTAGAGCATATGATGAGATCCGAGGAAATGTGGAAGAAAGTGGAAGAAACCCTGAAGGCCATTCACAGAAAGTTAAGGCAAGAAGAAGCCACAAGAAACAGAGAAAGGCGAAGAAATGCCGAGAGCAGTAGCAACCCCTATGGGTAAACACTAGAGGGACACCTAAAGGGTCATGGTGGTGACGCCCGCCCGAAGTAATGCCTCGCGGCGGTTCCGGGCGGGGTAAGCGTCACACAAAGGGGTGGTTAGTTTATTCAGTAGGAGTCTGAAACTCGGTCTGAGTGCGGGAACCTCAGAAGTGTCTATGTAGAGTCTCACCATCCCCCGTAAAACAAAAAAAAAAATATATATATATACAGTGAAATCTCCCTTAGCCGGACACTCACGGGACTGTGAAAATCTGTGTCCGTTGAAGAGAGGTGTCCACTTATGAGAGAATGGAAAAAAATAGGCCAGATTTTTACTAGAATGTATGTTTTAAATTTTATTGCAAAAAAGGTAACAACAAAATTAATAAGTTTAAAATAACTAAATACATACATAAATTCGTTTCTAAATATAATAAAAAATAGAAATACATTCAGTAAATATCTACACAGATTATAATGTATTTAATTTGTACTGGGTTGAAAATATTCGATCAGCGTACTTTGTCGAGAACACCTATTAATAATAATATCCTGGAAATGCAACTCCAAATTTGAAACCTTTTCTATACCTCGGTGGTCTCCGTGATGCATTAAGAATTGTTTTTATTCTTGTGTCTTATCGAGTGCTTCTCTATAATTGCCAAGCAGTGGTGCACTTTGGATGGAAAGCTCATCACCTGAGTCTACGAGATCAATAAATGATTGGCTTTCCGAACAAACATCCCCTTCCGTGTCTTCAACAAGAAGAACGCTGTCAATTTCGAAGAAATCTTTAATATTTCCGCTTTCAACGCCAATTCCGTGTGAGTTTTTATAAATTGCTGCGAAAAGAGATAAAGGCAAGTCGTCTTCTGCTGTAAAACCTTCATCTGGAATAGTATTATGGTTGGTGTGTATGAGACCAGATTTACGGAAGCAGTTTTGTATCGTATTCGGTGTCACTCTATCCCAAGCATTTTTTACAAGGTAGACTGCATCCAACAGATTTATGCTTCGAACCAACTCACTCGCAGAATCAGCAGAATCGATTGCCGTCAGTAAATTCTTAACTAAAAAGGTCCCGTAGAAAGTTTTAAAAATTTTTATGATTCCTTGATCTAATGGTTGACACACTGAAGTTCAATTAGGTGGGAAAAAGGCAAGTTGTATGTTATCGAGCAGAACATCTTTTGGGTGGCATGCCGCATTGTCCAAGAACAAAAAAAATTTTCTCTTTTGGTGACTTAATTTCCGATCGAATTCCTTTACCAAGTCAACCATTATTTTACCGGTCATCCATGCCTTACCATTGGATTTCCAGATGACAGGAAGGCCATTTATATTTATATTTCTAAAGGCCCTAGGTTTTGCTGCCTTTCCGATTACAAGCAATTTCTCTTTATCTCCAGCCATGTTGACGCAATACAATATTGTTAATCTTTCTTTGGATAGTTTACCACCAATACATTTTTCGTTCTTTAAGTGCATGGTTTTGCTACGTAAGCGCGGAAAAACAGACCTGTCTCGTCGATATTGTAAATATCCTTTGGTAAATATTTTGCCACGATCGAAGGTACTTTGCTCAAAAAAGTGGAAACGTCCAAGATAAATAGAAACTAAGGTATGGGACAAAAATTTTGACATTTGATAATGACGTCACATTGTTCTGTAGAAATTTTCACATAACTCAACAGAACTTTAAAATTGATTTTAAAAGTGAATAAAAATAATGCTATAATATTATTTTATGGTTTTATTTAATTTTTTTAACGTTATAATGTTCTTGTCTTTATTTATATTTTGATTTAGGAAGCTAATCCTAAAATGCATTCTGCATTTCAAAAACAATTTTCTCACATTTTCATCTAAAATGGAATTAATTGAATTATTCAAATGATACATTAAAAACTTATTTTTTAGTTTATTTACGAGTTTCTATTTATCTTGGATATTAAATTAAGTGGAAAACTCTTTCACTTTGAACTGTTCATTAAATTAATGTCAAGTCGACTGAACATTGTGACGTAACTAAATTTTAAGGTTAGGGCTGATGTGTTCGTTGTCCCATACCTTAGTTTCTATTTATCTTGGGAAACGTCGTCGCAGTTGACACTTGAAGCTTCACCGCAAATTGATTTGAAGTTTATACAGTGTCGTTTACGAAATTTTTCCAACCAACCAGATGATGCACTGAAACTACTGAGCCCTATGTTGGCGGCAATACTTTGTTTTGTATTAATGGGTCTGCAGATGAAAAGAGTTAATTTACAAATATAGAAATGCAATAACGCCAGTTTACCTGATATAGGAACTCCCTTGCTTCGTGCTTTTATGAACCAATTGAAGCACAGCTTGTTGATATTTGTACCCTCTACACTTAGAAACGATCGTTTTTCGTTTACATTACATGCCATCTTTTTATTAATTTTTGTTTTTGCCTTATAATTTCGGCTGCTTGCGTTTTCCCGATATTAAAACGCTCTGCTAAACAACGCACTGTATATTTTCCGTTAGTATACACTTGTAATAAATCAATTTTATCTTTAAGAGATAACACATTTCTTTTCGGTGACATTTTACTTTTTATAGGCAAAACTAAAAACAGAGAAACAAACAAGTAACACCCCAAATAGAACACATATTTCAAACAAATGTCAAATAGGTGATTGCCTACGAATTCTGTCCGCCCAACGGAGACTTTTTTGCACGATTGCTTCTATGAACGTTGTCCGTGTCCGTCCAAGAGAGTGTCCGTTCAATAGAACGAGGCTTCCGTTTACATTCCATGGAGCAAAATCGGGACTCAACAAATTTGTCCGTTAAAGGGAGAAGTCCGCTTAAGAGAGGTGTCCGTGAGTAGAGGTTTCACTGTATATATATATATATATATATATATATATATATATATATATATATATATATATATATATATATATATTCAGAAGTAAAAAAAAAGAATTTTTGCGATGTGTGCTGAATTGTTTCACATTTAAAGCAATCAAAAACAAAGCATAATAAAACATTTTTTACGACTTATAGACTTTTGCGCAGATATATATATATATATATATATATATATGTATATATATATATATATATATATATATATATATATATATATATATATATACCGGGTGTGTAAAAGGTGTGGGAACGGTTCGATATTTCCTGAAGGGTAGGTTTTCGTGAAAAAAGTTTTGTAGCGAAAGTTGCTCAGGTTGGAGGGTAGTATCGTTTGCATACGAAACTCACCCCCACCCACTCAGCCCCTCGCAGGGGGTGGGGGTTAGTCTGAAATTTCAAATGGCAACCCCTATTTTTTCTCACGGATTGTGATTCTCCGAAGAAAAATATGAAACTTTTGTCTTAAAATTGTTTTTATCCGAAGCTTCCCTGCACCCCAAAGCGAATTTTTAGGGGTGGGGAATAGTCCGTCAATTGCTCGATAAAAATGTTAAATAGCAACCCCATTTTTTCACGGATTATGATTCTTCGAAGAAAAATATGAAATTTTTGTCTTAAAATTTTTTTATCCGAAGCTTCCCTCACCCTTAAACGAATTTTTGGGGGTGGAAAATGTCCGAGAACGGTTCGTTTCGCCCAGCGACGGAAGAAGACGCAGAGCACGTCTTCTTTGCCTGCTCGAGATACGCCGAGGAAAGGGTGGAATTAGAAGAAACGGCCCAGGCGCCACTAACGCCGGAAAACATCGTAGGGCATATGATGAGATCCGAAGAAATGTGGAAGAAAGTGGAAGAAACCCTGAATAGTCCGTGAGCCAGCAACAGATTTCCTTGACCAATTTTCTTTCAAGCGATAACTCGTAAAATGCTTCAGAGAGCTGTGTTAGACAGCATGGTGAACGTCAGCTGCCACTCCGTGGGTGGGTGGACCAGCGGCAGCCTCTCAATGACGTGAAAAAAAAAGTGGTTTTCAATCATTTCCTCCCGACTCAAAACTTGTGGTATGATTGTTAACATAATTATTCGAAGGTTAAAGAAAGTCAGCTGGCCGTACCATAGTGGATTGTACGTCAGCTGGCCATACGAACATGCGGAAAAAAAATTCGCGTTCAGTGATATCCTCTCACTTGAAAATGTGTCAGATGATACTTTATATGCTATTTTGAACTAATAAAAACGTCAGCTGGCTCTAAGTTGGTGGAAAGGTCGTCAGCTGATGCAGTCAAAGGTGGAGTACGGGAGCGGACGTGAGTACCGATCGTTTTTTTATATACGTCAGCTGACGGGTTTTTCACCAACATAGAGTCAGCTGACGTGATTATTTTTTCGAAATGGCATGTATACTATCATGTGACACATTTTTAAGTGAGAGGAAATGATATAACGGTGTTTAATTTATAAAAATTGGTAAGTATATCAATAAATACATTTAAATTTTTCAATTAATCAATGCAATTATTTAATTTAAAAAAAAGTGAATTGTATATTGCAATACTAATAAATCATTTATCAGCTCCACTTTCACTATGGCTCGCGTCGCTGTCATCTTTTTCTGACTCACTACCACTCTCGTCAGAACTATCTGCTGCCACGATATTTTCATCATCGTCATCTATACAAAGATAAAAAATTAAGTACTTATATCGTATAATGCATAATTAATATTAATAGAAGTTACCTTTTTCTGGATCAATAGTTATTTCAGTAATTGATGACGGTAACTGGTTTCCAGAAAACCACCTGAAGTCATACATATTCTCCTTTTCTTCCCAGCCATAATCTGAAGGAGTATGAATGGTTGGAACCTTCAGGTGCGCGTGCGACCAAATTTGCGCGATGAAGCATGCTCTTAAGAAATGCTGGTATAATTCTGATTTGCATGGTGGAAGGGACGAGCCATCAATGCTTTTTTTGGGCAACTGAAAAACATCATTTTTGTCGAGCAGTTTATACGTTTTTTGAAACATCGCTGTTCTTGCTTCGTTAACGTATTTCAATCGTTTGAAGCCATACATATGACAAACGAATTCCTCTATTTTGGCAAACAGTTCGTCCCTATTCTCTGATGGCTGTGAAATCTGTTTGAAGCAGTTGGTAAAGTCTTTTCCAGAACTAGTCATAATAGAAAACGGGCGCTTTTTGCCTTTTCTAAAAAAGGCCGGATTGAAATCACAGCCCGTTAGGGCATGAAATGCTGGAAGTGCTGAGCTTATGTCTTTTCCTAGAGTTTCGTACAATTGTGTTACATTTATAAGTCGTTTATTATTTCCGACACCGACTTCCATACATATGTAAATATTGTTTGAAATTTTATCCATATTAGCCAACATAATAATCAACACGTCAGTGTCAGAGCAACGGATCGTTACATTTGCATCGAAATCGAGCTGGCAAACGTGGTAAATCATCTTGGTATCGGCTTCTTCGTGGGCCGGACATGTAAGTGTCTGCTCTTCGGTTCTTACCACTTTGCCATCAATAACCACGTACTCATAGCAGACGTCCGCGTTTACGTAAATTTTTTGATTATTAATAAACGGTGCCATTTTATCTTCTTTCCAATCTTCAATTAAAAACTGCACAAGCGCTTCTTTAAAATTGCTGTTTTTTAATTCAACCGAAAAATCTTTTTTTCGTACTTGGTCAGGGCCATCGATACGATAATTTGCTTGAACCATACCACGCAGTTTGTGTTCAGTATCTTTGATCGATGGAAAAATGTATCGATCAAAGGCAATCACGATGACTGCTGCTTTACTTGCACATATCATTTGCAGCACCTTCTTTGAGATATTTCCAAATGCCAGTGGCACATCTTTTAGCAGATTTAATATGAAATACCCATCAAATATCATAACGTTCGTATATTGCGGGTCCATATGAAGCGCCTCAGAATTTGCACGCTTTTCTAATACCTTCATTAATACCGATTTTTGCGTTTTGCAAATACTGCCGTCAAGGTGGCAAAGAGAAAGTGGCACTGGTGTTAATGGGTACGCAAGGACTTTATCTAAATCGAGTTCTTTTTTTAAAGAAATATGAAGCAGTTGTCCGAATAAGTCGCGCTGCATTCGCAATTCCATCTGTTTTCGATCAACGGTTACTTTTTTCTTGGTAATCGTTTCTGTAAATGTATAGCACTTTGTCTTGGAAATAGCTTGATCAAAATTTGTCGGGTCGTTTATGCAACGTTTTATGAAATTTTGTCTTTGTTGATCACCCTCTTCTTCAACATGTAACAAGAAATTTTCAACGGCTTCAGGTGCTGTTTCGCCTGTAGAAATGTTGTACAAATAATTTTTATCTAAACCGTCATCAAATGGATTTATGTTACGCTTCATGCTATCAATAAAAATGTGAAGCTGTTCTGAACTTTTTTTTATCCTGCTAGCTTGTAAATCTGCTGTAACATCTTGCAATTCGTTCAGCCCTGCTTCCTTAACTGTGTGGCTGATAATAGTAGATCTGATAGTATGGCTGCGGCACCACCGCTGTCTAGCTGATATGGAATTAGTAATATGCGAAATTCCTGTCAGCTTATTCCCAGCATCAGCATTAATGGTTTGCTCAAGAGTGAGATCAATTGCTTGTTTTGAGAATGGTTTTGTCGTTCTTTTTATTCCAAACGATCCTTTGTTAAAGTTCTCACGTAATCCTGGATGCGTCTCGTCAATTTTCATCAAGTTATCGAGGTATCTTACTAAATAACGCGCGTAATTAGGTTGGTTAAAAGCAAAATATAAATTAACTACTTTTGATAACGCGAACTTATACATCTCGTAATTACCAGTACGGATGCTCGTATTGAGTAGCAAGTAGTAATCAATTAGTTTTACGTAAATCATGTAATACTGTGCTGTTTTGCCATGTTGGCCTTCCAATGTTTTCATTTTGAATTCTTCGTATTTTTCAAATATTTCTTTTACTTCAGCTTGTTGGATCGATGGTTGAGAGGATTTTGTTTGTTTTGTAAACTGTATTAAATAAGTTTTAAATTCAACGGGTAAATTAACATTCTCTTTCTGGACGAACTTTTCAAAGTGAAGCATTTTTAAAGCTAATGTCATCATGGGATGCAGACGTTTGCACCTATTAAAATGTTTGCCAGAAATAAATCCGTTAACTGATCCGTTTGCAATAATTTCTGCATTTACCATGATAACAGGCAAGCCACAGTTATCAATAAATTTGCCTACTGTTTTAAAAAATGCCATCATAATATGGAATGGTCCAAGGTGTATAAATAATGCATCAAATAATTCCTTCTCTGTACTTTTAATCTGCAGTGCAATTTTTGCAATAGCAAGATCGTATGTGACTTCCATATACTCTTGTCCACATTCACGAGCCACTTTTTTACTTTGAAGCATGGTCTCATATACAACATCATTATTCGTCGGTGAAGCATTAATTGTTGTTAAGTAACAAACAATTTGTTTGGGAAATTTATCATCATACAACAAACTATTAAAACCAACCCACATTGGTGTACCCGACACATTTAAGTAGTGTGAAAGCATCCATGCAAAATCAATTTGCTTTATTGATTCTAGATTAATATTGTTTAAGCGCAATGACGATTCAAGTGGTAGCATACATTCAATCAGTTTCGGTCGCTTTGCGTAATGGTCTCTTTCGCGGTCAATAAAATCAAAACTTCGCCTATGTTTGCGGGATTGTGATGCTGAAACTTCAATATTTCTCACGTCTATGTTTGCCTCAATGTTGTCAGTATTAGCTACTTCTTCTTCAACAACATTAATTACATTGTCTGCAACATTCTCGTGGAAAACATTGTATTCATTTAGAGATACTTCCCCCTCAGCAACATAGTTCTCAATTTGAAAGATTATGCCATTGGTATCGTGCAGCGTATCCTTACCACTTGTCGTGTCTACAAAGCGATCGTAGTTGTCGAATGCGACTCCAGTACACAGACCAGGTGCTCGAACGATACCTTCTGGACAAATATCGGACTGTTCACAAGAAGTAAATGTTGCTTCGGTCTCGAGCCCTTCCAATACACTGTAACTGCAGCAATGACCATAACGATGTACGATATTAACGATTTTGCTGCTATTTGTCAAACTCTTCAGTGTCATACCAAGGCAAATCTGTTTTGATAATTTCATTCGACCATTAAAAACAGCGTATATCAAATCTTCCGAAAACGATTTAGCTAATCTTGTTGTCTTTTTATTTTGTCTCCGACGGTAATTTTCTCCAGCAAGTACTTTTCTGTAAAAATGAATTACTTCTTCCGGTACTTCACATTCACCTTCTATTAAATTTGACGTTTTTATCTGTTCTGGTAACTCTTTACGTTGAATGTTATGTATTACTTCATTTAGAATACGTGCTGCGGCATCTAAAATATTAATTTTATCAACTTCATTTTGGATCATTATACCCTTGAATGGTTTCACGAGAAATTGACCTTTGAAATTAATTATGCTGATTTTCTTCGGAAAATGTCTTAGCAATCTCTCTTTTAAATGATACGGTTTTAAAGTATAAATAGCAATATCTTGCTCATTATTTTTTAAATAATTAACGAACATATCATTTAAAAATTTTAAAAAGAAAGATTGCTCTTGACGGACAATGTTTTCGTCAACAAACGATTCAACTAGTTGATAAGCTTCTGCGCGGATATCTCTTGTAAAATGCCATTCAGACCTTTCTTTGTCTTTTGATAATATTGATTCTCGCGCCGCAATATACGCATTTTTACAAGTTTTGTGAAAGTAATACTCTTCCTCTGATGACAAATCATGAAACTTTTGCTCCATTTCAGAATCGCTACTGTCTATTGCGAGCTGTTTAATCGAATCACGACCAATGGTTGTAAAAACGGATAATTTTTCCTCTCGACCCTTTACCTTTTTCCTACTTTTTCCGCATAAAAAACATGCACAGATATTTTGTTTATCACTGACATCTGTGACATCTGGATCCGCTTCAATAGAAACGTCAAATGTTTCAGCAACTTGCGGGTTTCGGTCGACCTCGCCGAGATGGGCATCCTCAGCATTGTCGTCGAGATTGGTTTCGGCATGGGGCTCGGCATTTTCGCTGACCGGAAAATTAACACGAGGTAGATTGATGAGAGATAGGTTAGAAAAAAAAAGAAAAAAATTTATTTACATACGCTTACATTGAAGGAGGCGCTGCTTCTGTTGATGATGTACATCTTGATTTTCTGTACTTCGGCGGCAAAGCTGTAAACCGCCGGTAGCATTCGCTATGGTACAGCTGAAAATTATTATGCTGCGTAGGAAGCACTGTGTCTTTGCCCACTAAACTATTCTTTTTTCGAATATCAAACACTTCGATACATTTACTTAAACTTTCTTCGGAGAATTCTTTTAATTTTGACGTTGTTTTCCGACAAAAAACGCAAAAAGGAGTTACTTTGGACATTTCTGCGCATGAAAATTCAACTGACACTGGGCTACTTTCAAACGAATTGAATGGCTCACGTACTTTTTATAAAAGAAGTCTTAGGCTAAGAACATAGTGAAGCAGAGAGCAAAGCAGGGTTGAGAGCGGAGAGCAAACCGGCGAAATCAAACAAGTGAATTCCTGTTAACAAGCGCATAGTGGAGCAAAGCGGCGCGTTCAAACAATTTTGATTTCTCTGCTATCATCCTTTCAACCGCTTTGCTCTCCGCTTTCATCGCTGCTTTGCTCTCTGCTTCACTATGTTCTTAGCCTTACGTATAGTAAAGGTTGGGGCTCAACTGCTTTCTGGCTGTTCAAAAATCGAAAAGTGGGGCTTACTACATTCTGTTAATATAGATATAGGGAGAATGTACAAGCAGGGCTAGTTTTCATAAACTGCGTTGGATGTAATATAATATAATACATACGCAAATACACACGCGTTAGATACATATATTTTTTCAATGTTACAATTAATTTAAATATTAATTTTATAGAAATATATCCGTATGTTACAATAGTTAAAAATATATAAAGAATATTATTTTAATTATTTTAATAACAATATAACGTTAAAAATTACCTAATTCTGTATGTGCATACAGTTTTATGTCGAATTACTATAGTTATGTCATTTCCTCTCACTTAAAAATGTGTCACATGATAGTTTACATGCCATTTCGAAAAAATAATAACGTCAGCTGACTTTATGTTGGTGGAAAACCTGTCAGCTGACGTATATAAAAAAACGATTGGTACTCACGTCCGCTCCCGTACTCCACCTTTGACTGCATCAGCTGACGACCTTTCCACCAACTTAGAGCCAGCTGACGTTTTTATTTGTTCAAAATAGCATATAAAGTATCATCTGACACATTTTCAAGTGAGAGGATATCACTGAACGCGAATTTTTTTTCCGCATGTTCGTGTGGCCAGCTGACGTACAGCCCACCATGGTACGGCCAGCTGACTTTCTTTAACCTTCGAATAATTATGTTAACAATCATGCCACAAGTTTTGAGTCGGGAGGAAATGATTGAAAACCACTTTTTTTTCACGTCATTGAGAGGCTGCCGCTGGTCCACCCACCCACGGAGTGGCAGCTGACGTTCACCATGCTGTCTAACACAGCTCTCTGAAGCATTTCACTAGTTATCGCTTGAGAGGCAATAACTGACAAAAAATACTATCTGGCTCACGGACTAGAAGGCCATTCACAGAAAGTTAAGGCAAGAAGAAGCCACAAGAAACAGAGAAAGGCGAAGAAATGCCGAGAGCAGTAGCAACCCCTATGGGTAAACTCCAGAGGGACACCTAAGGTCTTCAAAAGTGATTCTTCTTTCTAGATCCATTCTGATTGGATTAATGTTGTTAAGAATTACAAACAATTATTTCATTCTTTTTTGTGCATTTTGTGCGGTTTTTTCTGAAGTCGGTTTTTAAATTTTTTTTTTATTATTTCAATATTCTCTTCGTTTTCCTTATCTGGAGATTAGGTAGGATCTTTAACGCTAGCATCGGAACTATAAGGGTCCCTGTCGGTGTCAGATGATGAGGTGAGAGATGATGACGAATCTGAGGCAGGGTTTGAAAGCAAAGTAAACTTAAAGCAAAGCAGATGTTTTTAAACTTACTTTGCCGTAGACTGTGAAAGTTTCTTGTTGCTGTTTGCTGCAAAAGCTGTTGCTTTCAAATTACTTAAAAGCTTTCGGGGGCATGCTGGCCCGGCTGCGAATGCTTCGGCCTTAAAATACTTTGCTATGAAATGCTTTCTGTCTCCTTACAGTTTTCAGAGCTTTGCTCTCCAAGGCTGTGAAATATTGCTGTGAAAGGCTTTCTGTTTGCTTACAGTTTTCAGAGTTTTGCTTTCCAAGGCTGTGAGGTATTGCTTTGCTCTTTTCAGCTTTTATTTCATAGTCCAATGGTACTTGGTTTGGAGGGGTGAATCTTTTATATTTTAAAATTAATAATAAACGAAAAATAGAGCGAATAATGATTGAAATAATGAAGGTGATTAATTTAAAAGCGGTATAACGATTTTATTTTTGATAAAAAAATGCCTTAGAGTTTTTCGTACAGAATTATAATTGAAGGGTTGTAAGTCTAAAGGGTCTAAGTGCCAAAAAATCAAAAGTCAATATTTTTACGAAAATACAATCTATGTGGCAAGCCTAATAATATCCAAATGGGTCAAGGTGCCTGTTTCTTTTAAAATTTTACTCACACACAAAAAAAATTGTGGCGGGGTCTAAGTGCCAACGTGCTTTAGCTCAAAAGGGTCTGTGCCTGTGCGCGTGCAGGCAAGGTTGGGGGTGGGGTGGCTGTTAGCATGGTGTTATTGTTTTCGAGCGGTTAGTTGACTAAATTACGCGGTAAAAAATGGACGCTCCGTCATCGAGTGGTCGAAATGTGCCGAGAAAACGTAATAAACAGAATATTAAGGTGGAACAAAAGAAACGTCGTTTACATGGAGAGGAGTACAAAACATCAAGAAATGTTACAGTCGCAAAAAAAAACATTATTAGAGGTAAGTTTGTTATTAATATTTTGATTTTCATGTTGTAATGTACTCTGGGTAGTATAGCAATGTGTTTCTTCCAAGTCGTTTTAATGTCAACAAATTCAAATTGCCACAACGACCAAAATGATTTTAAAGACCTGAATAAGGCTTCCACGGATTTCTTAAATACTACCAAGTTAAAAATATCAACTATTTGTTGGATCCGCGTCGAAAAAGATAAGTTACCTCGTGTTGATGTAATGGAATCGCATAATGACTCAATACCGTGGGACAGTGTCAACATTTTCAAAAAAGGCAAGTCTCCAAACCAATTAAAAAGCTACACTTTGCCAACGTTAGAAGCTCGAAATAATATTTCAAAGGAAAAATTGCAAGATTTGAAGAACATGCTACCATACATACCTACCGAAAATAAAGCATTCTACGAACATTTGATTAATCAAACCGAAAGCTGAGAACTTTTTTAATATTTTTGATAACGGCACTTAGCCCATTTTCAATATTATTTCATAAGGTACTTAAGACATTCTAAAATAATGAATATTTATTTTGTATTACTTCCTGGAATCCATTTTTTGTTAGAATTTTTACGACTTCTTGTAGTTATAAGATATGTGTTTAATTGATTTAAGTAAAAATAAATAATTATTTCATTGAATTGTTTATTTTATTATGTTTTTTTGTTATATCTCCAAATAATAAAATTGGCACTTAGACCCTTTAGACTTACAACCCTTCAATTTGATAATTTTGTGTGATAATTTTTAAATCAGGATTATATTTATTTCTGAGTGAAAAAATGAATATTACTGCGGATTTTAAATTTCAAAGAACTATCCAAATTCTTATACATTTTGTAGAGGTCCACACCAGCTAAGACGAATATAACTGAACTAAACACAATGTTAAAAAAACATACTGCAGTTTTGAATATGTTCTTAAAGAATTTGGTGACGCAAGTATTATATGTGAGGTTTATATCCCAAAACTATAATGCAAAATAGCAAATCGTTTATGGCAGGTAGATTTAGAAAAAAAAGTCTTAACGGACGCCACTCGTTACCGCTGGGAACATTTTACTAGCATTTATGTTGTTTGTATCAGAATCTACCAACTTAAAGGCGAAGTTCTGGAATTAACAAGATAAATCAGTAGAAGTTAATTTATTTGACAGAAATATAGTACATGATATATGTATATATAAACTAGTTGACCCGACAGACCTAGTTCTGCCTGCAATTAATTAACTGACTGGAAAACACAACGAAGCAATAAAAGAGATTATTAATTTCAATTAAATTTTTGAAATCTTTGGATGTTAATTGCAATGCCTTACGATAAACAAAATTTGAAAATTCAATCGAATTCCAGAATTTTGTAAAAAGTAAAATCCAAAAATGACTTAAATGAATTAACACTAAAAGGAGTACAATGATGATCACGTTATTTTATTGGAATAATTTTTGATGTTTTGAATGCACCTAAGTTGAGTTTTCGGTGTTGTGCCAAAAGCTGTGTGGCATTGGAGTTGATAACACCTCACACACCTTTCTTACCAGACCTGAGAATCTCAAGAAGGTCCATTGTTTGTGTTGTAATTATTTTCTAGTTTTTGGTATAGCTTATGATTTCAAATAAAACCATTTAACTTAGATTTTCTTTTTTTAGCTTTTTTACAATTTTCTTTAATTATTTTATACTTTTTTAATGCTCCCTTCATCGGACACAGAGCGGAAACAGTTGCCTTCCAACGGACACTGTTTTGCGCGATAGCTCTCAGCTCTGACCAGAATCTCCCAGTTGTTGCGGCCTCTGCTAGTAGGGTTCCCCTCCACGTTCTTCTAGGTCTTCCGACAAGACAGGATCTTTGCGAATTCCAGTCAAGGGCCTGCTTGGCCAATCCAATTTCATTTCCTTCGCCTGATTTGGTCATCTATCCTATCTTCATTTGAAATTCTAACTTGTCAACGGATTTTTAGGATACGACGTAGGCATCTTCTGTTGATGAAAAATTGTAGGTGCCTGGTTTATGATTTAGGTGACTTTCCATGTTTCGTGACCTTACAAAAGAACGTTGGAGTTGAACCGCCACAATTTGTTTCAAGTTGAGATCTGCGTTGATGCCCTTATGCGAAACAGGCATGCATACGCGCTTCGTGCTTTTTTTATTCTGGAACTGACTTCTTCTTCTGCACCGACATTTTCGATAATAGTGCTACCGAGGTAGCTGAATTTATCTACCAGTTCCACGTCACGGTTATTCAGCGCTGTCTGTTCAATGGTGTTTGCATTTATCTGCATTTCTTTAGTTTTATTCGGATTTAGCCATAAGCCTGCTGGACAACTTTCTGTTGCCAAATTGTTTAACATGTTTTTGAGGTCCCGGTGTTCAGCCAGTGAGCCAGCAAACAGATATTATCTGCGTAGTCACGATCCTTAAGCCGGTATAGCAAACCCCAATGTATGTCGCCTGTTCTACTATCTAGAGCGCCGACAAGGATGTCGTTTATTTCTAAAAGAAATAACAAGGGTGAAAGTAAGTCGTACTCCTGAACGCTGGTTTCTTTGGACATAACCGTTTATAAAGATCCCCTATTTGTGGACATCAAGTCTGAGCTTATGTCGATAGGTACCAAATAAGGCCAATTTTAACATTAAAATTGTTTATAACTTCTAAAGTAAAGGCCATAGCATACAATTTGACTGGATAATTCATAGGAAATTGTCAAAGCTTTCCAAATTTGGAAAAAAAAATTAATTAACTATGTATTTTTGGAGAAAGGGGTAGCTGAAGTTGAAATTATAGTGAAAAAAATACAAATTTTTTATTCATGAAGGGAGTTACAAAAATATAGGGTGAATATATAGGTAACGCCCTAGCGGTTAAACCGTTGATTTACCAAACCGGTTGGACATGTTACTTGGAAATAATACTAGCCATAACTTTCGAATACGTTTAAGGTAGTTCGGTCGTTTCAGCATAATGCACTGAAATTTTTTCGGGAGTTATTGCAGTCGATAGAGAATTAAAAATGCGATTTTTTATGAGTTTTTAATTATACCCTTACCGACCGGGCTTTTGTAAAAGATATAAACAAAAATAAAAATAAAAAATTTGATATTTCTCAATATGGCAGCCCTTCAGTTGACATCGGACGGAAGTAGCATTGCCAGTCCAACGCAGTGCACAATTCAAATTGGTTTCAGTTGGATGGTTCCAATAAAAATTCCTTTTATATTGTTTTCAATCGTTTTGTTTGTAATAAACATATTAATTAATTAATAACTGAATTAATTAAATCATTGTACAATAAAAATACACATCATTGTACAATAAACATACACACATACATCCAATTTTATATATATAGATTACTATATAAAAATTATTATTTTTATTGTACAATGGTTTAATTAATTCAGTTATTAATTAATTAATATGTTTATTACAAACAAAACGATTGAAAACAATATAAAAGGAATTTTTATTGGAACCATCCAACTGAAACCAATTTGAATTGTGCACTGCGTTGGCCTGGCAATGCTACTTCCGTCCGATGTTAACTGATGGGCTGCCATATTGAGAAATATCAAATTTGTTATTTTTATTTTTGTTTATATCTTTTACAAAAGCCCGGTAAGGGTATAATTAAAAAATCATAAAAAATCGCATTTTTAATTCTCTATCGATTGCAAAAACTCCCGAAAAAATATCAGTGAAAATTTTTTCAGGAAATCGAATTTTATGTGGTCATATCGTACTTTTCCATAAGAGCCAATGTTAAAAAACACGAACTTCAAGTCAAGTTTTTGAAAAACTTAGCCCGGTAAGGGTATAATTAAAAAATCGTAAAAAATCGCATTTTTAATTCTCTATCGATTGCAATAACTCCCGAAAAAATTTCAGTGAAAGTGCTGAAACGACCGAACTACTTTAAGTCAAATTCAATTTAATTAAAAACCACATTATTCAGTCTTTCACATAAAATGTTAAAATAAATACGATTCTTAAAAAAATTAAACGTATATTATTGAAATTGAAATAAATACTATTCTTTGGAGAAAAAAATTTAACTAATATTTTAAAATATAACTTATGTAAGTCGTAACAGTAATTTAAATTAAATGTAAATTAAATGTTCTTCGTTTGTAGAAGAGGAGATTGAATGGCGTCATGCCTTAAACCTTTATTAAGTTTTAGTAACATAATATAAATATTATTAAACAAGTCAAATTCAATTTAATGAAAAAACAAAAAAAAAAAAAAAAAAAAAAAAAAACATAATTCAGTCTTTCATATAAAACAAAGTTAAAATAAATACGATTCTTTAAAAAAAATGTAACAGTAACTTAAATTAAAACATCTTCGTCTTCAAAAAGAGGTAAATATTCAATGGCATCATCCAAAAAATCTCTATTAAGTTTTATTAACAGTATGTTTTTTCTAAAGTATCGGGGTTCAGTTGGCTTCTTAAATCAGATAAGACTTGTTCTAAGGCTGAAAATGCCCTTTCCACGGTTACCTGGGTTGGGGGAATCGCTAAACATACATTTGCTAGCTCATATAATTCTGGATCGCTATACATTTTCGCTTTCCAAAAATCAAATATTTCTACTCTAGTTCCGAAAAAGTTAAGAGAAAATCGTTCTAACTTACTTCTTATATCTATGTCTTGTAGTGACCTATTTTCCACACCTTGTAGCAAATAATTATTTAAAGGGGTGTTTTCATCATCTTCATCCTCGACATTAGATAAATTTGCATTAGAACAGTGCGCTTCAGAAGTTGAAGAAAGACATAGTTCTGGTTTAATTTTTTTAGCTGCTCCCATAATTTGAGTAAAAACGTTACAGCTATACTCTTCTTTTCTGTATTTAACAAGTGATTAAATCTAGGATCAAGAAAAAGACACGCGTTGAACCCTTCATTAGCCACTAGCTTGTACTCTCTTGCTTCAAATGAAGCTAGTAGCTTTTCTCCCATAGATTTTATGAAGTTAACTTCTGAAGCATTATCAAGCTCTGCTACACTTACAATTTGTTTTGTTCGTAGCTTGCACTTTAGCCAAGCTGCGTAAAAATCTCCATAGTGTAACTGTTCCTCTTGGAATTTCAGTATAGTCTTTTGAAGCGGACCAAAAAGATTAAAGTACGCTGAAATAAAATTCTAAAAAGATTCATTTACCTCGAAATTTTCTTCGTCAGATATACTGTGTATGCTATCAACATTCTTTGCTATAATGCATTTCGCATTTAAAAGATCCTCAAGCATTTTGTAAGTTGATCCCCATCGGGTGGCACAATCAAGGTAAGGAATTCTCAACCCATTTATTTCAAACAATTCTCTAAAGCCATTTGAGGACTTCCTAAGGAATTTTGTTGCATTACGACATTGCAGTAAATTGATTTTTACAATAGCGTCTTTTGTTACATCAAGTGCACATAGCTGACAAGTATGTCCTGCGTATCGGCAATGTTGTAATACACCAATTTTTATAGCATGTTCATCAAAGTGCTCGTACGCAGAAACTGTTTCCAAATATTCCTCATTTGTTTGTTCTTCGTTTGGCTCTTCCACACTGGCTTGAGCTTGCGACAACAAATGTGACGCCTTAATCATATTTGCTCCATTATCTGAAGTTACCGACACTAACTGGTCCAATGATATTCCGTAATTACTCAAGATATGTAAAATTTTCCCAGCTAATTTTATAGATTTGGTTGCAGCAGCTCCTTTCAGCTCAGTCATACTCAATAATCGTGATTGAATCCTTTCTTCGGAAATAAATTGTACACTGATTCCAAATACTGTACGAGATAATTGGGTGGCACTATCTATCTTCAACAACAAAAGTTTTTTTGATACTTCAGCCCTGATGGAACTACGTATATTATTTGCTACAGTTGACACAGTTTTTTTACAATTTGCGGAATTGAGACGAAACTTTTTTCCGTGCAGAACACTTAATCCGTCACAAATGGGATCCAGAATAATTCATTATAACAATTATTGTTCTTAAATTAGGTGAATTTAATACATTAAATGGAAGGCCATCCTCAGTAACGAGTCCAACATAGGCTTTAAAAAGGTCCTTTTTTGTTATATTTACTTTAATCGGTGGGACTCTCTTTCTATTTGCATGTGAAGCAGATGATGCGGATAATATTTGACTACTAGTAGTGGCAATACTAAAATCGATTTTGTGTATCCGTTCCAAGTGCCCCTTTAAATTATTTGCCCTATCACCTTTCATGGTTACTACACATGTTTTACATATTGCACTGTTTTCACTATTTTTTTCAAAATATTGCCAAACTACATCTTTTCGAACCCTCATTCTACAAAAGAAATTAATTAGTGAATAGAAAAAATTCAAATAAAGTCTCAATTTCAATTAAAGCCACGATGATATTTTTCGCCACAATTATAATTGATGAACCATTAAAAATTATTTTGGTGAGGTAAATATACTCCACTATTGAAATTACATTCGCAAGGAAAAACCTGAATTATGTTCAAATATAAATATATCCAATGTCGAAGATGAAGATGATGGCAACACCCTTTTGAATCATTATTTTCTACAAGGTGCGGAAAATAGGCCACTAGAAGACATAGATCTAAGGAGTACATTAGAAAGAGTGTCCTTAACTTTTTCGGAACTAGAGGGCAAATATTCCATTTTTAGAAAGGGAAAAGGTATAGCGAAACAGAGTTATATTCTAACAAATGTACATATGTTTTGCGATCCCCCAGTACAGGTAAATGTGAAAAAGACATTTTCGCCCTTAAAATTCAACATAAATAGCTGCCCACAAGGATGTCTTCGCCACACAATATTAAATGACGAACTTCGGTATGTAACTTCAATTGTAGAGTAAATATACTCCACGAAAATATCTTTCAATGTTGATCAAAATTTGTATATAAAAATATATTTCTCGAATATGACCAAATAAATACCCAACAAATTATCTGCAACTCAAAGTACCATCATGCCAGCAAAATACTTATACAGTGTATACATACTTTGTAAAATTAAAAATACTGCAGGCACAATACTATTTATTTGTCGATATATTAACACACGTTTTAAGCAAAAAAGGTAATGCGCATGCTACACTGAATGAAAACCTCAGCAAAGTATTTAACAGACTTGGACATCAAAGCTTTGAAAAACTGTAAAGGCTATAAGCAAATAAAAGGCTTTTCGCAGCTAAGTATAATAAAACCGAAGCATTTGCAGCCGGACCAGCATGCTCCTGAAAGCTTTTAAGTAATTCGAAAGCAAAAGCATTTGCAGTGAACAGCAACAAGAAACTTTCACAGCCTACAGCAAAAAGCTTGAATATATGATTGCTGTAAAGCAAAGCAAAGAAAATTACTGTGGCCTTCTTAGCAGTAAAGCAAAGTCAACAGCAAAAGTATTAAGTGTAAACTTAATATAATGATAATGTGTATTTTTGTGTAAACTTAATATAATGATCTTAAAATATCGACATTAAACGTACCATTAATATTTGCATCGCGTAAAACGTTAGTTTGAAGCCCTGGCTGAGGGGGGCAAAATCGTACCGTCACCTTCTCGCTGGTGCCTCCTGGATAACCAACCGACGACGGACGTACCCAGTGCCCGGGGGTATAGCTGGGCCACCCTATCCGATGGGGTATAATTCACGGATCCGGTCCTCCTGGTAGTGGGGTTGGGCGTTGGGCTAACTACCGGACCCTGTAAAAACACATCAGATAAGAAACCCGATGCAAAGCCTCGGAACGGACGGAAAAAACGGCAACGACTACGGCAACAGCACCTGGAAATGATTTTTGGAACATGGAACACGCGAAGTATGTACCGAACTGCATCAGTTAAGTCACTACTAGACGAAGTGAGCAGATATAAAATCAAATTACTCGCGTTACAAGAGATCAGATGGATAGGAAACGGGACAATGGACCTTGGCAACTACAGGATATTCTACAGCTGCGGAAGGGAACACCACTTAGGAGTAGGCTTCGTAATACACAAGTCAATCATAGATAATGTCATAGAGTTCAAGCCAATCAGTGAACGTCTATGTTCAATACGACTCCGAACGAAATTCTTCACCCTCACAA
Source organism: Thereva unica (assembly GCA_949987705.1). Taxonomy (NCBI): domain Eukaryota; kingdom Metazoa; phylum Arthropoda; class Insecta; order Diptera; family Therevidae; genus Thereva; species Thereva unica. The sequence goes on along the minus strand of OX465282.1, from coordinate 47,242,633 downwards.
TCATAAATGTACATGCGGAGACGGAGGAGAAAGCGGACACGACAAAGGACACTTTCTACTACAAGCTTGAACACGCATATGACACGGCCCCTTCCAATGACATCAAGATGGTGATAGGAGACCTCAACGCCAAAATTGGAAGAGAGAACTGGTACAGACCAACCATTGGAAAAGAAAGTCTCCACGAAACATCAAATGATAACGGACAACGTGTTATCGATTTTGCAATGAGCAAACATATGATCGTCAGCTCAACATATTTTCCAAGAAAGGACATTCACAAATACACATGGCAATCTCCCAGCGAAAGGTACTGCAATCAAATAGACCATATACTTATAGACAGAAGGGCAGCTTCCAGTATCCTTCAAGTAAGATCCTACAGAGGTGCGAATTGTGAATCGGACCACTTCCTAGTTAAAGCTAGATTCAGATGTCGGCTGTCAACTCAAGAACAAAGAAGCAACAAAGTAAAGAAATTCGACGTTGACCGCCTCCAGGAACAGACCGTATTGGAGAGATACCAGGCAACGTTAGCAGAGAGGATAGGTCCAAGCCTAAACATAAATAATGAAGACACAATTGAGGGAAAATGGACAAGACTGAGGACGATACTGACAGATGTCACGAAGGAAACTGTAGGCTACAAACGCACTGTCAGAGCCAATGATTGGTACGACGAGGAATGTAAAACAGCTATAGAGGCCAGAAATAGAAATAGGAAAATTTACATAGAGAGACCGACGAAAAAAAACATCTGCAGGAAGAAGAAAAGGCAATTCCTCGACAATTACATCCTGAGAGCAGAGGAAAACTTTGCCCGAAACAAATCCAGGGAAGCATATAAGGAAGTAAACTTCTTCAAGAAAGGCTTCAAACCCTCCTCCGGTATATGTAGAACGAAAGAAGGCACTATAGTGGCAGCGAAGATGTAAAGAAAAGATGGAAAGAATTTTTTAGCGAGCTGCTGAACGCAAACGAGAGCATCCGACACGTACCAGAACCCCGTCCACAACAAAACGATGACACCAGAGAAACAAACGAACCCACTCTGGAGGAAGTACAAGGTGCCATACGACTCTTAAGAAATAACAAATCTCCAGGAATTGATAACATCCCAGCAGAGCTGATCAAGCAAGGAGACGAACCGCTTTCAGCAGCTATAGGTACATGAATTACTATGCTGCATATTGAGGAACGAAAAAATGCCTGAAGATTGGGAGCAAAGGATTATCTGCCCAATACACAAGAAAGGAGATAGATTCAACTGTGCAAATTACAGAGGCATATCTCTTTTAAGCACAGTGTACGAGTATAAAATAATGACCAATATAATTAAGGCCAGACTGGAACCTTATGCAGAAGCCGTAATAAGTGAATACCAAGCTGGATTCAGAAGAAATAGGTCAACGATGGATCAACTTTTTTCAATAAGGCAAATCCTCCGAAAATGCTGGGAATACAACATCGACGTGTATCAACTTTTCATCGACTTTAACCAAGCATACGACAGCATCGACAGGGAAAAAATGTATGCGACAATGCTGGACCTAAACATACCCCTAAAGATAGTGAAACTGACTAAAATGACAATGGAAAATACAAGGTGTGCAGTCAGAATACAAGGAGAATTGACGGAGTCCTTCCCAGTCAAGCAAGGCTTAAAGCAGGGCGATGGGCTGGCACCCATGCTATTTAATGAGTAATTGAAAGAGTAATCCGCCTTGAAAGAGTAATTCGCAAAGTAAACATTGATGCGAACGCAATCCTGCTTAACAAATCAAAACAGTTGGCAGGATATGCCAAGTATTCACAGAATTAGAAGATGGATGGATTGGGGGCCTCGGTAGTCTAGAGGTAAGGCGCCTGACTGCTATCCCCAGAGGTCCCGGGTTCGAATCCCGGTGGTGCCACGGTCCTTCGCCTTTCCCACCTAACTTTCCTTCTTTCTTCTTCCCTCTTTACATTCCTGATTCCCCTGTCATAGCCTTCCCTAGTCCTTCCCCGCTCCACCAAGCGCATGCCATCGGTTGGTTGATGAGATTCAACTCGTTTCAGGAGGCATAACACTCCAGCGAGTTGTTCTCGACGCCCCGATGTCAGAGTCGCGAAATGGTTGTGAGTAGGTGGAATCAAATATCGTGGCTAGGTTGTGACAGTTACTTCCTTCTGTTCTGTCTATCTTCCGGCTAGAGCTGCTGTTCGACATTGCACTCTATACGAATAAAATAGATTGTCGACAGTACAAAGGGACTTTCCCTAAGACTCTAGTCTGTCACATAAAAAAAAAAAAAAATGGAGCTAAATATATAGGGCTGCAAATAAATGCAGACAAGAGCAAGATTCTAATTCAGTCAAGGGTGGAAAGAAGAAAAAGAAACCACAACACCACCTGGGGGGAATATAACTTCGAACGGGTAAGCCAATTTAACTACCTGGGGTCCACAGTCAGTGAAGACAACGATGAAACGATAGACGTACAAAGAAGAATAAACGCCGCGCCGCAAACAGAACATACTTCTCACTACTGCCAGTAATGAAATCCAGAGACATCCACAGAAAAACAAAAATAAGAGTCTACAAAACCATCATACGTACAGTAGCTACGTATGGTTGTGAAGCATGGAGTATCTCCCAAAAGTCCGCCGACAAGTTGGATATATTTGAGAGGAAGGTTCTCCGAAGGATATACGGCCCAATTAATGAAGACAGTGCATGGAGAATAGGCTACAATCACGAATTATACGACTTATACAAAGAATGTAAACTTTCGACCCATGCCAAGCTACTGCGTTTACGTTGGGCCGGTCATGTCCAAAGAATAGATGACTCAAGGATACAAAAAAATCCCTGTATCTACTACCAAATGGCAAAAGACCAGTTGGCAAACCACGGTCAAGATGGGAAGATAATGTTAAAACCGATGCAGCGAAACTGCTCAACACGAGAAACTGGAGACAAGCTGCGGAGCAGAGAGACGTCTGGAGGAAGAAGCTGAAGGAGGCCAAGGCTCGAATTGGGCCGTAGAGCCATCGAAGAAGAAGAAGAAGCCCTGGCTGAAGCTATGGTTCAATAAGGGTGCGTGCAATATCCTTATTATTTTGTGATAGGTCCGAGGTGGTATCGGGGGATTTCTCAGAAATGTTGGGCATTACCGGCCGATCAAAACTTTTGTTAAAATTTTCAGCCACATTACTTAATTCTGGAGATTCTTGATATTGGGCTTCTGTAATAATGCAGGAAAAATTATAAGGCATAATTTTTTAAGTTGTTTTATTATTTAATTAAAAAAACATTAACCCAAATAATCGTTTTGCGTTTCATTATTTTCTCTTATCATTGTTTCTTGGGCATCATTTCCCGACTTGTTGCTTTCAATTCCTTCCCGAATTACCGGTGTTTTGTCTTCTGAGCGATGCACATTTCCTATTGCTTTGTGAAGCATCAGCATTGCACGACTTTTGTAAGATATCGTTAAGACTAAAAGATAGAAACTTTAATTTTATGCAAAGCACAAAATAATTTCAGTTTTGTGGAAAGCTATTCTTAGTTTCTTTTATTACAAAAACATACATGAAACGGATTTATTTTTAAAAGAATAAAGTAACATTTAAAAATACAATTCATTATTATTTTAATATTTATCGGAAAAAGAGTTACATTGTAAAAATATGCCTTAGTCAGGAATGCTTTAAAGTAAAACATTATCTAAAAAATAGCTTTAACTAAGAATAATACCTTGTTTTAAATTAGATAAACTCGGTTATAAAACTAACTAATAAAGTAATAGCGTTACATTTCGATTTAGCACTTTATTAAAGATGAATAAACTTTTCAAACATTACTTACCTTCGTAAATAAACTGACACGAACGTGAATATCTCAGTTTTCTTCACCAAAGTTAGACAAATTTGATTCACTAAAACGAAATGTAACAGTTTTCACGAGAATTAAAAACGTTCACAAACAAACGCCAAGCTTAAACTGAAATGTTACCGTCTTCTCAGTAAGTGATATATATGACATGGGACGACACCAAAGGGATACAATGTTGCCAGCGCTCGGCCAGAAAGCGAAGCGTGCATGTAACATTATTTCCTATAAAATTAATCATAATTTTGAGTTGATACATAAAGAAAACTAAAAAATGTAAAATTTTTAGATGTAACTCTCTTCTTCCGAATAAGCGATATATATATATATATATATATATATATATATATATATATATATATATATATATATATATATATATATATATTAGGGTGGCCCTTATTTGCAAAAGTGCTTCAATTTTGGGTCTCACCCCCTAGAAATATGCGAATAGGCAAAAAACTAAGATATTTAAAATTTTAGGCAAATCGGAAAAGATTTAGAGGTCGCTCATGGCGAACGAAATCTTAAAAAATGATGATTTTTTACCATTTTCCACTTTGTTCAACCCTAATTACCATTTTATCAGCCCTGAAAGGGTCAATTAATATTTTTTATCCATTCTACAGATTGATACCTTTCTAAAATGATCAAAATCATAAAGATCAGTTTACAAATAATAAAGCTATGAAATAAAAAGCACAGTGAAGTCTTTATAAGGAAATAAAAAAAACTATCAGTTCAAAGAGAAACTGTACTAGGGTCCACTAATCACCGCAACCTTCGCATAAAGCGTTGTGCTTTTCTGTTCATCTTTGACTCTGCAAAGTTACGTGTCCGATCAGTGATCCTCACTGAACAAATATACTACACGGAGTCTATTCCATCCATCCGTGTTATGAAAAAAACGGGTTTTCATTATTTTTCATATATGTATTTAACAATAATATCATTTCAAACAGCAATATAACTTTTGTATAACTGTTATTACATAATATTGTTTAACATAAATGGTAAATGTTTTAAAAATTTATGAAGTTTGAAAATGCATCTGTCAAACATCATTCGCTTTGACTGCATTCGAAAATTTACCAGCTGCTCAGAATTGGCAGCACATCATTCAAAAATCAAGCCGCTGCAGCCGAGAATATATGCCCTGCAGCCGATACTGCAATTCTGCTTATTCTGCGTAGCTGGCTAATTTTCGAATGCAGCCAAAGCGAATGATGTGTGACAGATGCATTTTCATTAGTTCTGACTGCGCTCATATAACAGGAAAAGTTGAAGTGGATAGGTTACCTACCTTTTTACGTTAGTGATATAAATGGTGAGCAATTACTTGGTGTTCCAAAATTATCATCTTCAACAGGAATAGAAATAGCTGATGCTATTTATGAATTATTAATAGATTGGAATGTGGATGAAAATATTGTTGTTTTTGTTTTGATATCACTGGGTCAAATACTGGAAAACTAAATGGAGTGTGCACGTTATTAGAACAAAAATTGTAAAATCTTTACTGTATTTACCATGTCGCCATCATATTTATGAACTAGTCCTGCGAGGTGTGTTTGAAATAGAATTTCCTGGTACCTATGGTAAAGGTGTTCCTTTATTCAAGAGATTGGAATTATATTGGAACGACATAAGCAAAAATGAGTATAAAACATTGCTAGGAAATGCCAAATTGAAAGAAATTCTAATTGAAAGATGAGTTCACAGATTTTTGCAACGAACAATTAAAGAAACTAATTTGCAGAGATGAGATCGATAATTATTAGAGTTAACCACAATTGCTTCGGGCTCATGCTCTAATAGTCAAATTTCGTTCTCCAGGTCCAATGCATCATGCTCGTTGGATCTCAAAAGCACTATATTGTATAAAAATATATTAATTCAGAGATGAGTTTAAATTAACTGTTTTAGAAGAGGAGAATAAAAAGCTAATGTTTGTGCTTTTATCATTCGCTTTTACGTGAGGGCTTGGTTTAAATGTCCCATAGCGCCAGCAGCAGCATACCAGGACTATTGCTTCTTACAAAATATGTAGGAATATCGAAATGCTAATTTTCACAAATTGCTATTAAGAAAATGAATTTGTGGTATTTAGCAGACGAAAACTTTGGTGTAGCATTTTTCGATGAAAATATTCCATTGGAAATCAAACATAAAATGAGTAACAGATTAAAGCATTTTATTACCACTGATGAAAAAAAGGAAGATCATGATGTCTATGCAGATAATGATGTTGAGCCAGATAAAATATCTAGGGAATTAGTTAAACGTATTCCATTAAAACTTGAAGAAATTCAGGAATTTATAAGAAACCCGTAAAATACTCAATCACTACGATGAACACATTCGGTTTTTTTCAACGGTTTAACATTTCAACGGACTTCCTATATCTCCCACCAGATAAATGGAGGTATAATATTAATTATAATCAAGCATTCACCCTTCTTCATGAGAAGAACTGTTAACGACACAGCTGAAAGAAGTGTGAAGTTATTCGAAGAATATAATAAAGTATTGAGTAAAGACGAACACAATAAACAAAACTTATTACAAATTCTAATTGATTACAAAAAAAAAAAATGCGTTATTAAAGCAACTACTGCCTGAGTAATTTCAATTTTAATAATTTTGTTTGTATTTTGTATATTACACTATTGAAGTACAGTTTATGCCTTTTATTAGCTGTAATATTCATCGTACAAAAACGTTATAACCCGATTTGAACTGGTAAATTTACGTTGAATAAGTTAACTATGTTAAATTAGCTTTCGTAAATTTATATTGTTGTTTCAACTGATATTATTGTTAAATATTATATAATATGATAAAAACACGCTTTTTCATAACACGCATGGATGTTATAGAGTCCCGTGTAGATTGTTTGTTAAGTGAGGATCACTGATCGTACACGTACCTATGCACGATCAAAGATTAACAGAAAAGCACAATGCGAAGGCTGCGGTAATTAGTGGGCCCCAGTGCAGTTTCTCTTTGAACCGATTTTTTTTCCTTATAAATACTGTGCTTTTTATTTCATAGCTTTATTATTTGTAAACTGATCTTGTAAAAAATATTAATTGACCCTTTTAGGGCTGATAAAATGGTAATAAGGGTTGAACAAAGTGAAAAAAGGTAAAAAATCATCATTTTTTAAGATTTCGTTCGCCATGAGCGACCTCTAAATCTTTTCCGATTTGCCTAAAATTTTAAATATCTTAGTTTTTTGCCTATTCGCATATTTCTAGGGGGTGAGACTTAGAATCTTAGCAATTTTTTTTTCTCTCCATACAAGAGAGGGCCACCCTAATATATATATATATATATATATATATATATATATATATATATATATATACATATATATACATATATATATTTTGTTTTACGAGGGATGGTGAGAATCTTCGAAAGACACCGCTGAGGATCCGCACTCAGACGGTAGTGTCAGATTTCTACTGACTAAACTCACCCACCCCTTTGTGTGACGCTTACCCCGCCCGGGACCGCCGCGAGGCATTACTTCGGGCGGGCGTCACCACCATGACCCTTTAGGTGTCCCTCTGGTCTTTACCCATGTTATGTAGAAATTTTGAGCAACCCTCAAAATTAAGAAAATTTCTAATAATTTCTAAATTTCCAAATCCAAAATTCCTTGAACCCAGAATTTTGTTGACATAAAAAATGCACGGGCCGGTAAATGACCCGTGCACAAAATCCGAGTGTAACCTGAAACGCCAAAGGAAATTGGCAAGAATATTTAGCGCAATTTGCCTTGCGAAAGAAATTAAAAGCTCGTAAGCAGATTGCGCCAGTTTCAGGGCACTTAGAGAAAAGCCGACGGGTGCGTTTTTCCGGCCGGCGACCTCGGCCTTGGGTCAAGCACCAGCGGGTGACTTTTGCACCAAGGTTGAAGGCCCGGAAGAAAAATGCAACCGACGGATTTTTCGAAAAGAAAGCTTTAGGTAACTAAAGCACGATTGATTTTAAGATCGAGGAGTACTGCTTCAACTTCGATCCGTGGCGGGCGGACCAAGGAAGTCTTGATTTCAAATTCGATCGCGGCGCGGCTCATAATTAATAAAAAGTAGTAAACGCGGTCGGTGGTGGTCACGCTGGCACCGTGGCGGTTGCTCAGGCGCCGTGGCGGCTGCCAGTGCAAAACTTAGTTAAATTGAAATATTCAATAAATTAACGATTTTTTTGTGCATTTTGTGAATAAGTTTTAAAAACAGATAATAAAAATTTAAAATTAATAAATAAAAGTAAAAAACAATTTTGTGCCGTGACTAGTAAATAAAAAAAAACAAAATAAAAGTAAATTAAATAATGGCAAATTAAAATATCTATTTTGGTTGTTTGTTTAAGCTAAGACAAAATAAAATAAAATTGTGCTAAAAACAATTATTGTGAGTGTTGTTTTTTTACCATTTATTGAGAAATCATTCAGCAAATAAAGAAAAAACCCCAGTGATTAATGAAAATTTAAACAACAAAAAATAAGATAAAAGAGTGTTGTTAATAAATACAACAATTGGCGCAGCCGGTAGGATCTGGGAGCGCTAACTGCAAAGGCGTTAATACTGCTGGTCAAGGCTCCATTGACCTCTAACCCAAGGCTGAGCCTAACTTGGGGGCAGTGTTAGCGTCTAAAACTACAGCGTGTAAAAAAATCCCAGATCCTCCAAAGAATCAACGCTCGGGGTGATCAACAAAGTGCCTCTGCTCCAGGCGAGCAAGCATTCACCCCCAAATAATTTCATCGCGGGACTTTTAGTGGGCTTCATCCCTGCCCAGGACAAAATCCAAAGACCAAAAAGAGGACGATGCAACCACAAACGCTCCTCCGACGTGGGATTAGTAAATATTTTCAACCTTCCAGTTCCAGAATTTCAACAACACTTCATCAAGGACTCCAACAGTTCAGTTCTTCAGTCACCAGTCAAGTTTCATTCAATTTGATTTATTGTATGTAGTAAATTTCAATTTTTAATTACTTCTCATACATATTATATATATAATAGTATATAACAGATAATATTTTTAATACTTTTAATACTTTAATTTGAACCCACAACACAATTTTGAGTTTTAAAGTGCGTATAAAAATAAAGTTACCAATTAAAACAAAAAAAAAAAATTAATAACAAACAGTTTAAGTATTAAAAAATAATTACTTGTGAAAGGTAATCAACAGAAAATGCAAAAAAATTTTGTGTGCTCAAATTTAAGAAAAGAATGAGAACTTATTTTAAATTTTGGTTGATAGTTCATGTTGTTTTTCTAGCCATATTATAATAATAACTCACACGAGCTATCTTAATTTCATTTAAACAAAATAAACAAATAAAATATTTCATAACTATTACCTACAAGAGCAAAAAAAAATATTAATAAAAAACTAACAATAAGTAAGGGTATAATAATATGATACAATTCTTTATCGTACTTATATTTTCAGTATACATTTTTTTTTAAAGCGTCTAAATGTCTTAATTCTTAATAAACAAGGATTTTTCAAAAAATATAGTAAAATAGATTTTATACACGTTGATATATAAGTATATTTACCAAAAGACTAAAACGAAAAGTTTAATACAACTTCTGTGGTCCAAATTTTTATTTAAGAGAATATTTTTTTTAAGGTGGTTTTAAATTATTTAATTGACCTCATTCTTTATGAATTCGAATTATTTTTTCTATTATAAATTATAAGTATATTTGACAAAAACCAAAAAATGACAAAACAAATATAAACACATTTTTCTTGTCTTTTCCAATGTAAAGGATTTGCAATCAAAATTGGTCGTTTTAACTAATTTAGTATCAAAATATAATAGAATAGAAAAGGAGTAAAAGCAATACTACAATGAAAAAAAAAAAAAAACAAACCACCGCCACCAACCGCGCTCGTTATATATATAAATAACATAAATAAACATGAATTGGATAACAAACTTAAATAACACTATAATTATATTTTGCATAACAAACATATATAAACAGATATGTTATATAAATGAAATAAATACTATATAAAAGCATATAAGCTACATAATTAACATACGTATAATAAAAAAATAAATAATAATAAACCTGTGTAAAACCTATATACTATATAATAACCCTTGATTAATACTATATACTAAATAACAAACAAAGAATATAAATACTATAAAATAATAGGTACAATATGTACCAAACATATATAAAAGCATATATACATATTTAAAACATGCATTCAGATTTAAAAACATATATACATGTACGAAAACATACATACATATATAATATACATTAATAAAAGCATAAATACGTATATAGGAGTATAAAAACATATATAAAAACAGGTTAGATATTTAGAAGCATTTATACATATGTACATGAGCACATACATACATGCATATATAAAAACTTATATAAACATATGGAACTATGAGTACAGATAATCCCATATAATCATATATATATTAAACATATATAAACATAAATATTATAAAAGCATCAGGTATAAACATAAAATACACATAACACATATTAACATATAAACTAAATAATAATAAATACATATTAATAAATGTATTACTATATAAGCTACATAAATAAAAATATATACACAACAAAATAAACCTTAATCATCAAATATACTATGCAATAAGCGTAAATAAAAACATATATACTATAATATAAACATTTATAAACTATATACTAAATAATAATCATTTTTTATCATATTGCTAAATAATGAAAATTAATTAATATATTTACCAAAAAAAAATCCATATAAACATTATTATATACCTACTATATAATCAAACTATATGAACAATTATACTATATAATTAAGCCATACAAACGTATATACTATATAACCAACACCTACTAACACATAAATTAAATAGAAACATATGTTTACACATATAAATAAATAAAAACATATATAAACATATATACTTTAACAAAAAAGTTCATATATCTAATAACATTTATTACATAATTTCAAAAAAAAAACAATATATATAAAAAAAACTTTATATCAACTATATAATATACATAACTAACAACATATAAAGCTATGGAAACATATATACATATATAACAAGATATCTCGCTGTATGTACACATACATGTCTATATACTATAAATAACTTACGCCCATAAACATATATTACCGCATAAACTTATGTAAGCATATATAATCTAATAAACATATATAATTTAATAAACATATAATATAATAAACATATATAAACATAGATGCTATATAACCATCATTTTTAAACATATATACCATATAATCAGCATAGATAAACCATCATATATACTGTATAATCAAGGATATAAAATATTTTAAAAAAACAAACAAAAACTTAGAAATCTAATTTTTACCATAATTGGGCCCAATCTCCTCGTTTAGCGAGATGAAAGTGATGCCATCGATTTCTCTTAAAAATCATCGCTGTCTTCATATATTTCTCTTTTCCAATTAAATAAACCCTCAAGATCTTTAGGTTACAATATTAAAAAAGAATAAGCTTCGACAAAATGTCACCATAAACCCTTCTCAAAAGTGTACGCTAGAAACGCCATACGGTAAAGGGAAGACTCTCGGAAGTTGCCAAGGAAACTTCAAATTGAAGACTCCAATTCCTTGCACCTTCCAAATAGTGCAGAACATGCCAGAGATTCCCAAAGATGGCCTTCTAGGAAACGACTTCCTCTCCCAGCACTGCAACGTTGAGGGTCCTAACAAAACATTACGATTTCCTCGCACGGAAATTAATCCGGAAGAAATGACCTTTCCTTTACAAACCAAAACTACCAAACCGAATCCTAGAGAGCAGCAGGAGCAAACCCAAACCAGGGAAGCCGAGACGACCCCCGGTGGTGTCTCCCAAGTACCCTCCGAGGGGAATACAAGCTGCCAATCTCAAGATGGGTCAAGGTTAGATAACAACCTTAACGGTTTCGAGACCAATGAAGACCTGAGACAAAAGGTAATCTTAACGGAATCTATTTGTATTCCAGGCCGGTCCCAGATGGTGGTACCAATGCCATTAAGTTTAGAGGAAGAAATGCTCTGTAAAGCTCAAGAGCCCTGCGAGGGGGTATTCCTCGCGAATGCCCTCTTACCTTCTGGAAACCAAAGGGTGTCTGTTGGCCTCCTCAATGCTAGCAACTATCCAGTAGCCCTAACGAGTCTAACTCTAATGCCGGGTTTTCATTAGTAGAATTAGTGGTAGAGTAACTGGCGTACTTTTAAGCCGAGCTAACTCTACTCTACTTATTTTGGTAGAGTACCCGTTTTCACTTAAATTGAAAATAGTATGGTGCAGAAGGTAATAGTGACTAGCTGCTAAACGCTGAAACTTTAATGACAGCACACTAAATACTTAAATGCCACGAATTTCTTGTATGCTCGACTATCTCAACACTGTTTTCATTAGCATAGTGGCGGTAGAGTAGAGTGGAAAGCAGTGGTGGGGGACAGAACTAGTAGAGTAACTTTACCACGGTGCTATCCCACTCTACTCTACTGTAATCAAGTACTGTACTCTACCACTTTCGTTTTCTTTAAGCGAGTTCTCAAGATAGTTAGTACTCGCCCAGTATACTCTACCACTAATTCTACTAATGAAAACCCGGCATTACGCTCGTCCCCACAAATGGCTACTCTACTATACCACTCAATCCCAACCCTGCAAGTTCTAGCCCAAGGCTCTTTGTCAAGAAAGACAACGGCGAGTACGGAAGACCGGTAACCAAAACCGGCACCCCACCGCTCAAAACAAGCCGCAAATGGCAGAAAACACTAGGGGTCAAATCAAAACGGGGTCACAAGAACAGTGACCAGGAAGCCGCCAACTTACTACAAATCAGGCACATATTCCCGGACTACGAAGACCCGGATGACCTAGCGCGCACAACGCCTTCAAAAGTTGACGAGGAACTCAGCCTCGACCACCCTCTAACGACCGAAGAGAAGAGGTCCATAAAGGAACTATGTCACGAATACGCAGACATATTCCACTTAAAAGGAGATAAGCTCACTTATACAGAAGCTATCTCCCATGAAATTCCAATGGTCTATGACCAAATTGTTAACCAGAAAATGTACAGACTGCCCGAGACACAAAGGCAGGTAATTAACCGAACACTGTACAAGGCAGGACGCAACTACTCCACTATTTGCAATATATTGGCTTTTATCTCCACTTATATGAGAATCATATTACTTTCATCTCCTAATCAAAGCTATCTTTACATACAACTCTACACTCTTTTTGGTTTTCCAGTCACCCTCCTCTCCTTTATAATCTTCAAGTACGAGAATCGCTCTACTCCGTAGCGATTCTCTTGCTTCAGGGGGGAAGGAATGTTATGTAGAAATTTTGAGCAACCCTCAAAATTAAGAAAATTTCTAATAATTTCTAAATTTCCAAATCCAAAATTCCTTGAACCCAGAATTTTGTTGACATAAAAAATGCACGGGCCGGTAAATGACCCGTGCACAAAATCCGAGTGTAACCTGAAACGCCAAAGGAAATTGGCAAGAATATTTAGCGCAATTTGCCTTGCGAAAGAAATTAAAAGCTCGTAAGCAGATTGCGCCAATTTCAGGGCACTTAGAGAAAAGCCGACGGGTGCGTTTTTCCGGCCGGCGACCTCGGCCTTGGGTCAAGCACCAGCGGGTGACTTTTGCACCAAGGTTGAAGGCCCGGAAGAAAAATGCAACCGACGGATTTTTCGAAAAGAAAGCTTTAGGTAACTAAAGCACGATTGATTTTAAGATCGAGGAGTACTGCTTCAACTTCGATCCGTGGCGGGCGGACCAAGGAAGTCTTGATTTCAAATTCGATCGCGGCGCGGCTCATAATTAATAAAAAGTAGTAAACGCGGTCGGTGGTGGTCACGCTGGCACCGTGGCGGTTGCTCAGGCGCCGTGGCGGCTGCCAGTGCAAAACTTAGTTAAATTGAAATATTCAATAAATTAACGATTTTTTTGTGCATTTTGTGAATAAGTTTTAAAAACAGATAATAAAAATTTAAAATTAATAAATAAAAGTAAAAAACAATTTTGTGCCGTGACTAGTAAATAAAAAAAAAACAAAATAAAAGTAAATTAAATAATGGCAAATTAAAATATCTATTTTGGTTGTTTGTTTAAGCTAAGACAAAATAAAATAAAATTGTGCTAAAAACAATTATTGTGAGTGTTGTTTTTTTACCATTTATTGAGAAATCATTCAGCAAATAAAGAAAAAACCCCAGTGATTAATGAAAATTTAAACAACAAAAAATAAGATAAAAGAGTGTTGTTAATAAATACAACACCCATGGGGTTTGCTACTGCTCTCGGCATTTCTTCGCCTTTCTCTCTTTCTTGTGGCTTCTTCTTGCCTTAACTTTCTGTGAATGGCCTTCAGGGTTTCTTCCACTTTCTTCCACATTTCCTCGGATCTCATCATATGCTCTACGATGTTTTCCGGCGTTAGTGGCGCCTGGGCCGTTTGTTCTAATTCCGCCCTTTCCTCGGCGTATCTCGAGCAGGCAAAGAAGACGTGCTCTGCGTCTTCCTCCTTCGCTGGGCATACCGGACACAACGGTGAATCATCGTGGCCGAATCGGTGGAGGTATTTCCTATACCCCCCATGTCCGCTCAGGAACTGCGTGAGGTCGTAACTTACTTCCCCACGCTCCCTCAAAACCCATACTTCCACGTTAGGGATAAGTCTGTGGGTGCAACGACCCTTAACAGACTCGTCCTATTTCCCCTGCCATTCCCTTAAGGACTCACAGCGCGCAATCTGCCGCCGTACCCTTCTTGGCTGTCCCCTATCATATTCTGGGTCATAGAGACGCATGCCCTCCCTCGCCAGAATATCTACAGGAATCATCCCCGCTATCACGCACGCCGCATCGTCGGACGTGGTCCTGTACGCGCAGCAAGCGCGGAGTGCACTTAACCTTTATGCGGCCCTCCATTTCCTGCAATTAGCAGTCCTGTTTAACGCTGCTGCCCACACTGGCGCTGCGTATAGCAGGACTGAGCTGACCACCCTCCCCAAGAGGAGGCGGCGACTCGGTCTAGGGCCCCCAACATTGGGCAGCATTCTTGCGAGTGCTGCACAAATCGCAGAAGCTTTGTCTGCCGTGCCCTCCAAGTGCGCTTTGAAATTTAGCCTCCGATCGATCATCACTCCCAGGTACCTTAGAGCGGGCTGTGAGTGGATGATCTGTTCCCCTACCTTGATCCTCACGGATACTGGATTTCGCCGTTTGCTGATCACCACTGCTTTGTGCTCAGCAAGCTTCAACCCAGCGCGTTCTAACCACGCTTTTATTTCCTAGATCGCTTCGTTCGCATACAGTTCGATGTCATCTGGGTGTTTTCCTTCGACAACTACCCCGATATCATCTGCGAACCCGATCGCCACTGCTTCCTTTGGAAGACGAAGCCCCAACACATCATTGTACATTGCGATCCATAGGAGAGGGCCCAGGACGGAACCTTGCGGGACACCGCATGTTGTCCCGAACACTTTAGGACCATCATCCGAATCACAATGAAGCGACCTACCCTGGAGGTAGTCGGCCACTACACGCACTAGGTACTTAGGTGTGCCTAGCTTGATTAACGCCTCAACTATTTTGCTCCACCTCGCTGAGTTGAAAGCATTTTTTACGTCGAGGGTTATCAGTGCGCAGCAGTGATTTTTTTCTATGGCGGCTCTTGCTATGCCCACCACCATATTGACTGCATCAGTCGTCGTCCTTGCCTTTCTAAAGCCGAATTGCTTGTCCGACAGGCCACCTGCCCTTTCGACGCTAGGGAGAATCCTGTTACAGATCACCCGCTCGAAAAGTTTGCCTATGCAACTAAGGAGGCATATAGGTCTGTAGGACGATGGGTCCCCTAAAGGCTTGTTCGGCTTCGGTAGGAGCACGAGTTTCTGCTGTTTCCATCGCTCCGGGAAGATCCCCTCTCTCAGGCAAGCTGTGAAGACTTCAGCGAACCTGTCTGGCGCTATTGAAGCTGCTAGCTTCGCCGCTTTATTTGGTATGCCATCCATGCCAGGGGCCTTATTGATGGCTACCTTTTTTGCAGCCTCCAGAATCTCATCTGCGGTCACCGCAGGTACCTCTTCTGGGTCCACCTGAAGGGTAGGTAGTTCGGCGGCGCGTACGTTCTGTGGAAACAGGACGTACACAATGCTCTGGAGCAGCGTGGGGCAGGTAATCGGCGGAGAGCGTTTGCCCTTGACCGCTGACATAACCATTTTATAGGCTCCACCCCAGGGGTCCGAGTCTGCTTCTCTGCACAATCTTTTGAAGTGCTCGGATTTACTTCTAGCGATGTGCTTGTTCAGCCTTCTCCTCTCTTCCTTATATCTCTGAAGGAGTTCATCGAAATCAGGACAGTTTCGATTTCTTTGAGTTCTCCTTCTCGCTTTCAGGCAGGCCCTTCGGCATTCGTTGATCTCGGCGTTCCACCAGAAGTTTGGTGGGTGTTGCCGATTGCCGGCGCGCCGAGGCATGGATGCATCACATGCCTGTTTTACTGAATCTTCGATTCGCTCTGCCCCTTCCCTGGCACCTCCTGCCGACCTCGCATCATGCAGGAATACTTCCTCGAACACCTCTGTGTCGAGTTTATTTACGGCTCATCCTCTAGCCGTTCCGTACGTAGGATTCCTCTTTTCTATACCCTGGCCTACCTCGAAGATGATGGCTTGGTGGTCGCTGTGCGTGTACAAATCGCTCACCCGCCACTGTAGGTCCTTGGCCACTGAATCGCTCACGTAAGTGATGTCGATCACAGACGATCTCCCACCCCTTTGGAAGGTGTTTTCGCCTCCGGTGTTGACCAACACCACGTTAAGTCGCGAGAATACTTCTAGAAGTATGCGCCCTCTTGCGTTCGTTTGTCGACTGCCCCATTCGACAGCCCAAGAATTGAAATCACCCGCTAATATTACCGGGTGATGGCGACTCGCGTCGGCGGCTAACCTTTCCAACATCGACTCGTACTCGTCTAGGGTCAGGCTTGGCGCCGCATAGCAGCTGTAGACGTGTATTCCGCCTACTTTTGCCCGCGTGAAGCCATTCTCTGGGCTTCTCATGGTATCTTCCATGGCTCGGCTCCCGCACGTCCATATCGCTGACGTGCCGCTGCTATCATTTATCCAGACGCCGCTGTGCAGGTTTCTATACTGCTCGCAGACAATTGCGACGTCGATTTTCTCCTCATAGACTGTCTGTGCCAGCAGATCTTGTGCCGCTTGACAGTGGTTCAGGTTAATCTGTAAGAACCTTATCTTCGCTTGCTTTTTAGTGCCTCCTTGTACGCCGGACATCTACTACCTCCGGTCACGTGCCCACTATCCCTGCCCTCTACCTCCCTACAAATTAGGCATTTGGCAGCTTGGTCACACTCCTTTACTTTGTGACCCTCTTTTCCGCAGCCTCGGCACAGCCTTCCTCTATACTGGCTGCTGCTGCAGTTTCTCGCTATGTGACCGAATTTCATGCATTTGAAGCACGGTTTAAGCGATACCCGCTCCCGCATTCGGCATACCACCCAGCCGACTCGAACTTTACCTGCTGCGATAGCCTTATTCGCAGCTTCAACAGGCAGGCTTACAAACGCCGTCTGAGTGCCCCCCCCCCCACGACTCTCTCAGCCTGAGGACATCCTTTTCCTCGACCGTCAGACCTAGCTGGGTCCTCAGTGCTTCGCACACCTCTTCCTTGGTTGTGATCTCGTCCAAGTCTCTACACTCGATCACTACCGTATTTGTACTGGCTCTCACCTCGGCCACCCCGTTAATCGATGCTTTAACCTTCTGTTCTAAGTCCCCGGTCTTAGCATCTCCCCTCTTTAGCTCCAGCAGGAGATCGCCCTTTTGCGTTCTCCTAACTCTATTTACGCTGTTTCCCAGTTCCGCCAGGGTGGCATCTGTCCTCACCTTGCGAAGGATCTCCGCGTACGTTGCTTCCCCTGTGGTCGTGATGATAATCGCATCCGACCGGGTCCTTTGCCTCAAATTGTTGGCCTCTTTCAGTCTTCTTTGCTTTTTCTTCATCTTTTTTCGCTCCACCTTCTTCCAGGCAGAACTTTCCCGGTCCCCACTCTCGCATTCAACTGGGCGTGCCGCCTGTAGCGGGGGCTGGCTCGGCCACTGCGTCGGGAGTCTTTCCCGTTTTTCTCTTGGGGGTGTGCTGCTGCAGCTGCACCTCCTCGTTGAGCTCTCTACGGCGCTTGCGCGGCCGCGGCTCTTTGCTCTTTTCTTGGGGCCGTTTCTCTCCAGCCTCCCCGGTTGAACGGCCCTCTTGCTTCCTCGGCAAATCTTCTGTTTGAGCCGACGTATCCACCAGCTCTTTCGCTCTTTGCCTCTTTGCTGTTTCCTCTTTTGCTTTTAGGTAGGTAGACCTGACCAACCTAATTTTCTCTTTTATGGCGTGCTCGACGTTTTTCTTAGCGTCGACATACACCATTAGGTGTCTTATCATAACCCCCAATTTCTCGAAGGGGGATGATCCAGCATCCTCCGCAGTGGTCGCCGTAGTGCTCACCCTCGCTTCACCATTTTTTGCTGACCCAAGGTGCTCTAGGCCGCTGGTGCTCTTTGTCGGCGGTGTCCTCGCCGTCTTGTTGCTCCTTGGGATGGAATTCTTTGAGTTTCCTTCTTGGGGAGTCGTACTGTGTTGCTCAGGACCAGGGTGTTACGGGTCCTTAGCACTCTTTGGTGGTGGTGTTCTCACCGTCTTTCTGCTCCTTAGGATGGGATTTCCATCTTCCGGAGTCGCCCTTTGTTGGGCTATAAAAGCCCTAGCTGTGTTTGTTGGAGCTTTGGGAGGGGCTCCACCCTCATTTGTTTTTGAGTTCTCTATTTTAGATCCCACGAGTTGCGCGAGAAAGGACAGTCACCCATGGCAGAGCTCCGCATTACCACGGGAAGGCTACACGCTACGGCGTTCTCGAGGGCTTCTGGCACGTAGACATCCTTTTGGACGATTTGCCGAGGATGTATTGCCTTAATGTTCTGCATATGAGAACGAAGGCGAGAGAGGAATTCTGATTCTTCAATTGGATTTTCATCGGTTGTGATAGAAATCGAATTGGGAAGTCTCAGATTCTGACCATATACGAGCTCGGCTGGCGAGCATTGTAAGTCGGTCTTAATTGCCGTGCGTATGCCTACCATGACAAAGTCAGTGTCAATCTGACGTTCGTCCCGACGGTGTGTTTGCCGGTAGTGTCTGTTTTTGTTTTTGCAATATTTGTGTTTTTTCGCTGTGTTTTATAATTTTTTTAACTTTATAGTGATCGTTAGACAACATTTTTGGTATTTTTAATTTTTGTTTGGTGATTTTTTTTAACTGGGGTTTTTGTTCCTGCTGTGCTAGTGGTTTTTATTTGTTTTTGTTGTTGTTTTTTCCTGTCAATCTTGACAGCAGTTTTGTGGTTAGTAGCTTCGCGGATTTATTATTTTTAGCATAAGTGCCTGTGTATAGTAGTAAAAATGTTCGAAATTCATAGAAAAGCGTGATTCAAGGCAATAAATCCGCGCACCACAGCTACGTCGCGCGTCGGGCGCGGTAGACGCTTTGGGTTTGGAGCCTCAAAAAGAGAAGAAATTCAACTTTGCCCATAAAATACTATATATACTTTTTTGTAGGGGAGTGAATGAATCGTATTATAAGGTAAGTTTGAAACAAATCCCAACAGGCTCTTGTTAAAAAAATGTTAGTAACAAAGTTTAAATTAAAAAAAAAAATTTTATTAAATTTCATGGAAAATTGTTTATATATTTTTTTTTGGAAAGTACGAAAAAAATACATAAGGATACGTGTTCTTTGCTTTCCATTATAAACAAATCTTCGGACTTACAATTTTAAATAAAAAAAAATTTGGCAGTTATAGGGACTGCCGATAGAAGTGAAAACTTAGAACTTAGATGTTGAAATTCGATTCTTTTGAAGTAATACAAAATTCTATATTTCTTGAAAGGACTAAATCTTTTTGATTGCAGTATTTTCATTAGGACATTAACCAACTTATTAAAATATGTAGCACAAGTAACTGCGTCTTCATTAATAAGTGTACTTTTTTCTATAAAATTTAATGCTGCTGCATCTTCAACCGATATCTCAGAATTATTTTTTAAATTATGTAATAATTGTAGCAATTTTGACCATCCTATTTCATTAGCACTTATTGTAAAAAAAAACAATCGGGTTATGGTAACTAAAGTAAGAAATGAAAATGTTTGATTCAAATTTATCTAAGTATCGCGTAAAAACCGCATCGATCGTCGTTTTATATTTGGTAGTACTAAGTTTCCGATCATTGGACATATTTAAATTAAGTGTTGCATTTAAAAATTCAATTAATGGTAGATTTTTATCATCTGCAAAATTAATATTGAAGTCTCCACTTAAAATCATCGGTACATTATCATATTTTTCGCCGAATCTTTTTTCGAGAATTTCAGAACCTTCTTTTGTATAAATCATCAAATTTATATCATCAAATATAAACGGCAACCATTAATGTGTATTGCCCATTCTCGGAACTGCAACAAGCAACGCATATTTCGCCTATATCAAAAACATTAACACCAATGCTTCTAGTGAATTTAGTATGTATGTCCATATATGAAGTAATGACGTATCTTGAGTATTGTGATAAATAGCTACTCCTGTTGCTGGAACTTCGGGTCTTTTATAACTTACAACAAAGTTGAAATTCGGAACATCAAGTGGTTCTTCGTTTTTCATACGAGTTTCTGACAAAAGCAGAACATTTGACTTTTTTACGATATCATCATTTTTTCTTTTGTTATCGTCTGAAGACATCTTCAGGATCAAGGATCCAAACAAATTTGGAAAACAGATATTTAACATATCAGTCAAAATGACTGGTTTTATATTTTCATTTTCGATACTTAATTGAATAATAGTAGGCGGTCAGATTTATTTTTTTATTCAAAATCAAAAAGTTTTTGATTATAATCGATTGAGCGCGTGCGCCAGTCATGAGCATGTCGGTGACGCGAACCCATAACATTTTCCCCTATCAAAAAGTGCCCAACGCGGCTAAAGAAGTTTTCACTTCAAAAATGTTTCGTTTTTGAGGTGGGAACACTTGAGGTGGAATGCCCCATAAACGAAGTCGAGATCTCTCGTAACTTCATTTATGAACCTTTGAAAGGTTTGTGCTGCATTTCGTAAGCCGAATGGCATACGTGTAAACTCATATAGGCCGAATGGCGTAATGAGTGCAGTCTTATGTGTTTAATTTCTTCCGTGTTTAATTTAATTTTCCGATTAAGTTTTTTATTCCGGCACACAGCCCCACAATCCCAATGCACAGTGGCCAATAAAGAAAAAAAATGTATAAACAATACAAATTTAAATTTATTGACTCTTTCTTTATATAATTCAGTTTTTTTTATTCATGACAAATTATGAAAATAATCCCGTATTTCAACAACGAAATAATTCAAAAAAAAATAAATAAAAGAGAAAAAACGATTCAATAATATTTCAAGTTAATATTTCAAGTATTCAATTTAATTCAACTTCAATTACCATATCATATTAAATAATAAATATATTTGAAATAATCAAAAAATTGTTTAAATATATTGAAATAAATTCAGAATTAAAAATGTATGCACTTACCTGATTAAGTAGTCACCAGTTAAGGTTAAGGAAGTTATATGGAGGAGACTGGGTGGAGGAGTATAGATTAAACACCTTGATATTTTAAAGGAGGTTTAATACCTTGTATCGAATCTACAAGGTATGATTGAAGTTAGTTAAGATCGTTATATCTTGTATCAACAAGCTACAAGTATAACTGTTTTATACCTTGTATCGAAAGCTACAAGGTATAGATGAGGTTAGTAAAGATAGTTATAACTCGTATCAATAAGCTACAAGTATAACTGTTTTATACCTTGTATCGAAAGCTACAAGGTATAGATGAGG
The DNA here is from genome assembly GCA_949987705.1 of Thereva unica. Classification (NCBI taxonomy): domain Eukaryota; kingdom Metazoa; phylum Arthropoda; class Insecta; order Diptera; family Therevidae; genus Thereva; species Thereva unica. Next base: position 47,220,748 of record OX465282.1, on the reverse strand, counting down.
TTAGTAAAGGTAGTTATAACTTGTATCAATAAGCTACAAGTATAACTGTTTTATACCTTGTATCGAAAGCTACAAGGTATAGATGAGGTTAGTAAAGGTAGTTATAACTTGTATCAATAAGCTACAAGTATAACTGTTTTATACCTTGTATCGAAAGCTACAAGGTATAGATAAGATTAATAAAGGTAGTTATAACTTGTATCAATAAGCTACAAGTATAACTGTTTTATACCTTGTATCGAAATCTACAAGGTATAGATGAAATTAATAAAGATAGTTATAACTTGTATCAATAAGCTACAAGTATAACTAAGTGAGGTGTTAAAGGGATTAAGGAAAATTCTTTAGGGAGGAAAACCTTACCTTACTGGATGATGGCTGGAGCCAGAGAGAGCGAAAATCGGTCAAGCAAACATTTTTGTTCACTTCCAGATTTTGCAACGGTATAAACCAGTTTAGTTGTTAACAACCGAAGTGGGGAGCAGTTATCTGTGTGTGTGTGCATACATGATTGATTCTAGTTAATCAATGTTACCATATCAAACTTTAAAATTAATTTCAATTGAACCAAATTGAATTTGAATATTAAATTTTAAATTATATTAAATTAGTTTATGGTTTTGTATAAAAGTTCATTACTGGAGTAATAAGAAAAATGATATTAATTTAATGATGAGCTTCATGTAATATGCCATGGAGTGGATGATGTTTAGTTATGTTCTTTGTTGTGGTTCCTGTTCCTCCTTCTTGATGCTGCGACTATTCCTCTTCCTCTTTGTTGGGTGGCCTTTACTATAAAGCTGTAATTGAATAATGGTTATGGGGCCCTACTGTGATATGGTAATCGTTATGTTTTTCAAACATACTCCCCCCTTTTGAAACACTACCGATGTGTTTCAAAGAAAGAAAGTAACCGTGCAGATCTAAAATCCTTTGGTGAGAACAATTATTATGTCACTTAGGCAAATGATAAATCATTGAGTGCATCTGGTGAAAGTAGTAATTTTGTATTAACCGCCTAAAACAAAAGAGAAACAACAACAGAGGAGAAAAAAAGAACATTAGATAACTATGAGGAGAAATAAATCTCATTAGTTAGGGCAAATAAGGGTAATGAAAGAAGCAGGTTAAGGTTGTATTACTTTAATAATTCCCTCGTCCAACAATTTTACTTTAATAGTATATCCACCACTGAAATGTACTCGACGTTTACGCCTCTTAGCACGCTGCAAGGCCTGGAACGATACCTTCACCGTCTCCACCTGGTCCGTCTCTTCGTCAATGAGGGTACAATATAGGTCGTCGTTTGAGGCATCCGGGGGAACTATTTGGGTTGACCGAATTAATCGTATCGTTGGAGGGGTAGTAATCCTCATTTCGTTCATCGCGGTGGTTATATTCTCCACCCTTTCAATTTCATCGTCACTCCCTGTTAAGTCAATGACTTCTTGAATTACCGCCATCGTTTTCTGCTGTTTAATCAAAACTGAACTCTTTCAAATAGAGTTGAGGCAATTTGGTGAATATAGCGGGATTTAATGCACTTGTTAAATGGAATGGAGGGGATAATCCAGTAATTCACAGTGTTGATCTGTTAACATGCAGGAATTCTCAATTTGCTGTAGAATCAATTTGGGTTGTGGTGTGTTCTAAGGGCAGAAATCCATCTGGGTAGTTGTGACGAAGGCAATCAGTGTTAGTAAATGATATTGAATGAAATCATTCGGAGAACAGTTAAAGTCATGTTAGTTATCTGGGTCTTCACTAGGTAGTATACACACCTTGTGAATTGGGCGTTTGATAGTATTAGTTTGAGTTTTAATTGTTAGAACTCGCACATTTCCATCACTTCCACAATGAACTTGGAGAATTCTTCCCAGCATCCATGAACGTGGGGTGTTCAGGTGGTCCTTTACAACCACTAAATCTCCAACCTTGGGATTTTCTAATTTCTTCAACCACTTGGGTCGGTTTTGCATATGATTCAGGTATTCCTTGGACCATCTGTTCCAAAAATGCCTTTGCAAGGTTTGCACATACTTCCATCTGTCCAATGAAGTGCATTTGTTATCATTAGCTTCAGGAGGTGCTAACAATGGTCGTCCTATTAGAAAATGCCCAGGTGTTAGGGCTTGCAAATCGCTTGGGTCATCCGTGAGAGGTAATAAAGGTCTAGAATTTAAGCATGCCTCGATTTGCGCTAGTGCTGTTGAAAATTCTTCATAAGTTAAGTTGGTGTCTTGTAATACTCGTTTTAAATGGTATTTGACAGATTTAACACCTGCCTCCCACAGACCTCCGAAATGTGGAGCTGAAGGTGGGTTAAAATGCCAGTTAATACCTTGTATAGTGAAGTGATTTTCAACGTCTTTGAAGCACTGAGCAAGGTGTAAGTTTAATTCTGAGTTAGCTCCAATAAAATTTGACCCACAGTCTGAATATATATCAGAACACAGACCGCGGCGGCTGATAAATCTTTTTAATGCTGCTAAGAAAGCTGCGGTGGACATATCGGATACTGTTTCTAGGTGAATTGCCTTTGTTGTCATGCATATAAATATGCAAATATACCCTTTATACGTCTTAATACCACGGTATTTTGACATTTTAAGCAGAAATGGACCTGCAAAATCAATTCCTACCTTAGAAAATGGAGCTGACGCGATGACCCTTGATGGTGGAAGAGCACCCATTAATTGCGGCTGTGGTTTTGCCGATAATTTAAAACAGTGAATGCATTTGTGAAGAATTTGTTTAATGGATTGTCGACCCTTTGGGATCCAATACTCAGTTCGGAGAGTGTTTAAAACCAGCCCTGTTCCTCCATGAAGCGTTAATTTGTGAGTGTACTCAATAAGTAATTTGGTGAAGTGATGCTTCGGAGGGAGAATTACCTGGTGTTTTTGTGAGGTGGGAATTTTTGCATGCGTGAGCCTACCTCCCACCTTAATTAATTGATTTTCATCAAGATATGGATTTAGTGGTAGTAATGTACTTTGAGTAGATACCTGCAACCCTTGACTTAGTGCTTGATATTCTTTTACGAAAACTTGTTTTTGTATAGAATGAATTAACTTAATTTTCGCATCTCGTAATTCCTGAGCAGTTATATTAGGTGAGCTAATTGGGCAAGAGGTTTTGAGCCTATTAAGAAATCGTAAAACATATGCAATCACTCGAATGAGTTTAGTGTACGAAGAAAAAGATTCTATTATGTCGGAAGATATATGTGACAGCAAAGAGTAGGGTAAATGATTTTTCCGCATTTCTGGTATATGATCAAGCGTCGCGTTTGAGTATTTTGGCCAAGAAGACTCGATCTCTTGGAGCCATTTTGGTCCATACCACCATAAATCAGAGATCTTTAATTGGTTTACATTTAAGCCACGGGAACCACAATCTGCAGGGTTATCCTTCGAACGAACATAACGCCAAGGGATTGAAGGGAGTAGTTCTTGAATTTGACTCACCCTATTAGCCACGAAGGTTTTGAGTTTGTGCGGGGAGCATTGAATCCAATTAAGTACAATTGTTGAATCGGTCCAAGCAAATGTCATTACAGAAGAATAATTTAATTCCCTTCTTACTTTGTGTAGTAATTTTGCCAGCAGATGCGCACCAGATAATTCCAATCGAGGAAGCGTCATGGGTTTTACCGGAGCTACCTTTGTTTTAGCTGTTAAAAGATTAACCTTAGACCGACCGTGTCCATCCACAACTCTAACATAAACTACGGCAGCATAGGCGAGCTGCGAAGCATCAGAAAATCCATGGAGTTGGATGGTTGAATTTGAGTAAGTTTGGAGCCACCTTGGTATTTTGATAGTAGAAATTTGAGGAAATTGATGCTGGAATTCTTGCCATTCCTTTTGAATGGATGCAGTAACTGGCTCATCCCATGAAGATCCGAGAAGCCATAAACTTTGCATCAGAATTTTTCCTTTAATCACATATGGCGATATCCAACCCAACGGATCAAATAACCCAGCGACACCTGACAAAATCTGCCGTTTTGTGCACACGCCAGATTTTTTTTCTGGATGTTGCAGGGTAAAATGGTCCGCTGCTGGATGCCAGATTAGGCCTAAAGCCTTTACCTTTTCATCATGTGAGAAAGTTAATGTTGTTTTTATTTCTCTTTTGTCTTCAGGGATTGCGGCAAGGACTTCGGCATCATTACTTGACCACTTTCGAAGGTTAAAACCTCCCAAAGATAGTAATTGGGTTAACTCGTGATACAATGAAATTGCTTCTGCAGCAGAATGGGTGCCAGTAATGGCATCATCAACATAGAAATCATGGGTAATTACTTGAGCTGCTGTAGGAAACCTTTTTTGTTCATCTTTTGCTAGCTGGTGAAGCGTTTTAATCGCCAAATATGGGGCAGAGGTTGTTCCAAAGGTCACTCTTGTCATCTCAAACTCTTTAATAGGGTCAAAAGGTGTGGGTCGCCATAAGAGACGATGATATTTTTGATCTGAAGGGTGAAGATGTATCATTCTATACATCTTTTCTATGTCTGCTGACAACGCGTATTTAAATCTTCGCCATCTAAGCAAAATTGAATATAGATCAGATTGTAGGACAGGGCCAGGATGCATATAGTCGTTCAACGACTTTCCGTTGGAGGTTTTAGCTGAAGCATCAAATACTATTCGCACTTTTGAGGTTGTGCTATCCTTGAGAACAGCATGGTGTGGCATGTAATATGAGGATGAAGCTTTATCTTGAGTTACGGGTATCATATGGCCTAAGTCCAAATATTCTTGGAGTATTTTTGTATACTCAGATCGTAAACTCAAATTTCGTGACAATTTTAACTCAAGAGAAGCTAATCGTTTTGAAGCTAAGGCTTTAGATACTCCGATGTTGGGAGCTTCACCATTAAGGAAAGGAATTTTCACTTGATATGCACCTGAGGCTAATCTACATACCGAATTTTTATAAAGGGTTTCGCACTCTTCTTCAGCCTTGCTATATCTTGTTTGCACTGGTATCTCCTCGATCTCCCAGAAGGAACGCAATCTTATATTGAGGTCATCTTCTACCTTCGTATCTTTCACTTGGACATTAAAGGATTGTATGGCTGACCTTTCTCCTTTTTCATGTACTGGGCCAATTAATAACCAACCAAAAATGGAATTTTGAGCTGCGGGAGTTCCAGTAGGGCCTTTAATTAATCCTTCTAGAATTAGTGTAGAATATACATCAGCACCAAGTAGTAGGTCGATTTTTCCTGGCAGGTAGTAATGGGGGTCAGCAAGATTAAGATTGTCTAAATGAGCCCACGTTTCTTTTGGGAGATGTGAAGCTGGTGATATGGATGTTATTGTTGGAACAACCAGTGCTGTAACAGGAAGTTGGAATGAAGATGGCGAATGTATCGAATGTACTTCGAACTCTAATAGTTTATCGGCAGGTGTTTTTAGATCACATATACCTATGATAGTAACTGAAGCAGAGGAGCTTCTTATATTAAGCTGTTTCGCGGCAGTTTGAGTAATAAATGATACCTCTGACCCTGTATCTATAAGAGCTCTTAGAATTATCCCACCGTTTTTTGTAGGTATTTTAACTATTGCAGTCGACAATAGGGCTTTTGATAAAGATTTTTTAGACTTGACATTACTTGATAACTGCGTATTAAATAGTACGGTAGTCTCAATATTGTTGCCTTTGTTATGCACATCATCTTGGTTAGGTTTTGATGATAATTTTGGTGGCGTTCGAGTGCCAGGCTTCGTTCGTGGAGATGTACCTTTCATGGAATCGTTATGCAATAAGGTGTGATGTCTTTTATTACATTTCCAACAGTTGTATTTGCTTGTGCATACCGAAGTAGCATGCGAGCTAGACAGGCAATTAACACAGAGCCTACTTGATTTAATAATCTGATATTTTTGTGGGAATGAAAGTTTTCCAAAAGTAGGACATAACTTTAATTTATGGTGTTCTTTGCAGCAAACACAAGCTTCTGTTGCAGTCGAGGCAAAATGTGTGAGAAATTTCGTATTTGAGCTACTAGACGGACGTTGTGGAACATTGGTTTTATGATCAGCTATGGCCTCTAACATTCGGAAGCGTTTCTCTAAGAATTGTCTGAGTCTATCAAATGTAGGGAGTGAAGATGCCCCATCAAGCTCGACTTCCCACATCCTGTGAGTTTCTGTAGGGAGCCTTTGAACAATCAAATATATAAGGAGAGGATCCCAATTTGAAGTGTTAATGCCTAAGGCATCTAGTTCACACAGACACTCATTTGACTTGTCCAAAAGGGTTTTTATTGAATTGACCGATTCACTGGATACTTGCTTGAGATTAAACAACACCTTCAGTTGAGCATTAACCAATACTCTATTGTTGTTGTATCTTGTTAACAGTACATTCCATGCTGTTTCATAATTAGCATCAGTTACCTGAAATTTGCGTAACAAATGCTCTGCTTCTCCGGATAGGACCGACTTCAAGTAATGCAATTTCTGTGCATCAGAAAGTGTTGGATTTTGATGTACCAATGAATTAAATAGGTCATGAAAAGACCGCCAGGATTCGTAAGATCCTGAGAAGGTGGGTAAAGAGATTTTTGGCAACCGCCAAAGATGTGTTGTTAGGGATGGTGAGCTTACTCGCGTTGATTCATGCATTGAAGGGCTTGAGGGAGGACACTGGTCCTCAAATTTGCTTAGGGCAGCCTTTACTGTTCCCATAAATTCAAAGTATTTGTCTTCCAATTGCAAATACGTGTTGTTTACAAAGTATTCACATGTTGGCTTTTCAACTAATTTTACAAACTGTAGTTCAACTTGCACGTGATTTGTCTCTATCTTTGCCCAAAGGTCTCGAAACTGTGAAATTCGCTCAGATATATATTCTTTTGTTCTTTTAATCAGCGCGGTTTTTTTATAATTTGTCATAGATTTGTTTAACATGTCTATGTACACTTTTTGCAACTCCAACGCATCATTAAAATTTGTATTATTAGCCATTTTTAAATTTGAACACTTGAACTAATAAAAAAATATGCAATGCAAATAAACAATGAGTATACGTTCAATACCTGAAATAAATTTTGACAATAGAAGTTTGAGCACTAGGCCCTTTGAGATAATTAAGACAACCTGCTTGGTAAAAAATAATAAATTTGAAGCACTAACAGTAAGTTTGTTTTTAGTGCTAGGCTCGTAAACAATAAATAGTTTTTGGTGTATACCACCTATAAAGTAGCTTAAATTAAAGCAACCTTCCTCTTGAAGATAATAAATTGCTGCAGTAAGTTAATGTAAGATAGTTGCTTACTAGAGTATGAGCATGAAGCTCGTATGGCGATAATTTAGGAGTATGTAACGCCTTGAGATTGAGATAAGATGATGCCTTCCTAAAAAAGGAGAAAAGCAAAACAATAGGATTTGAACATTAGGCTCAAGTGATCTATTTCAGTAATAGAAGATAATTACTAGGCTCGACCAAATATAGCTTGGTGTGGAAAACCTGGCAATTGATTAAAGAGAGATACTTTGGTTATTAATAAGTTTGAGAACTAAGCTCGATTTATTGCTCGGTGTGTAGAACCAAACAATGGGTTTGAGACGAGGAAATTTGCCTCGATAAAATAATAAAGTTTTGAGCACTAGAGTGTACAGGTAGATATGTAAATAATAGAGAGTAAGCACAATGCTTATGAGGATAATTGAGTAAAGCTTATGAACACCGCAGGCTTGTATAAATATAGTTCGGTGTGTAGAACCTGAACTTGACTTGAGGTGAGGTGCCTTGCCTTGAAAACGATATAGTTTGAGCGCTAGGCTTGAATAAAATGTCACTAATGAATGTGATAGCTAGGCGTGTAACCTTGCCATAGGTGAGGGACTTGCCTCAGAAACTTAATAAATTGGAGCACTGAATTCACATCACTTTTGAATAAATGTCTTGAGAATAATTGCACAACATGAGGAATTTAGCCTCCACTTAACAGATTCTATTTTCTCAGACAAAGCACTTTCACTGAATAATTGATCACCTTTGAGACCTAGATTTAGGATAAATGCAATAAAAGAAAGAATTTGATATTGGTAATCTTTACTGAGACTAAAAAACTTCTTCAAGAGGTGGTTAACTTGTTGTATGAGTAATAAGATTCCTAACCTGACTGCACACTGAGAATGGGAGCTTTATCCGGCTCGAAGGACCATGTTTAATTTCTTCCGTGTTTAATTTAATTTTCCGATTAAGTTTTTTATTCCGGCACACAGCCCCACAATCCCAATGCACAGTGGCCAATAAAGAAAAAAAATGTATAAACAATACAAATTTAAATTTATTGACTCTTTCTTTATATAATTCAGTTTTTTTTTATTCATGACAAATTATGAAAATAATCCCGTATTTCAACAACGAAATAATTCAAAAAAAAATAAATAAAAGAGAAAAAACGATTCAATAATATTTCAAGTTAATATTTCAAGTATTCAATTTAATTCAACTTCAATTACCATATCATATTAAATAATAAATATATTTGAAATAATCAAAAAATTGTTTAAATATATTGAAATAAATTCAGAATTAAAAATGTATGCACTTACCTGATTAAGTAGTCACCAGTTAAGGTTAAGGAAGTTATATGGAGGAGACTGGGTGGAGGAGTATAGATTAAACACCTTGATATTTTAAAGGAGGTTTAATACCTTGTATCGAATCTACAAGGTATGATTGAAGTTAGTTAAGATCGTTATATCTTGTATCAACAAGCTACAAGTATAACTGTTTTATACCTTGTATCGAAAGCTACAAGGTATAGATGAGGTTAGTAAAGATAGTTATAACTCGTATCAATAAGCTACAAGTATAACTGTTTTATACCTTGTATCGAAAGCTACAAGGTATAGATGAGGTTAGTAAAGGTAGTTATAACTTGTATCAATAAGCTACAAGTATAACTGTTTTATACCTTGTATCGAAAGCTACAAGGTATAGATGAGGTTAGTAAAGGTAGTTATAACTTGTATCAATAAGCTACAAGTATAACTGTTTTATACCTTGTATCGAAAGCTACAAGGTATAGATAAGATTAATAAAGGTAGTTATAACTTGTATCAATAAGCTACAAGTATAACTGTTTTATACCTTGTATCGAAATCTACAAGGTATAGATGAAATTAATAAAGATAGTTATAACTTGTATCAATAAGCTACAAGTATAACTAAGTGAGGTGTTAAAGGGATTAAGGAAAATTCTTTAGGGAGGAAAACCTTACCTTACTGGATGATGGCTGGAGCCAGAGAGAGCGAAAATCGGTCAAGCAAACATTTTTGTTCACTTCCAGATTTTGCAACGGTATAAACCAGTTTAGTTGTTAACAACCGAAGTGGGGAGCAGTTATCTGTGTGTGTGTGCATACATGATTGATTCTAGTTAATCAATGTTACCATATCAAACTTTAAAATTAATTTCAATTGAACCAAATTGAATTTGAATATTAAATTTTAAATTATATTAAATTAGTTTATGGTTTTGTATAAAAGTTCATTACTGGAGTAATAAGAAAAATGATATTAATTTAATTGATGAGCTTCATGTAATATGCCATGGAGTGGATGATGTTTAGTTATGTTCTTTGTTGTGGTTCCTGTTCCTCCTTCTTGATGCTGCGACTATTCCTCTTCCTCTTTGTTGGGTGGCCTTTACTATAAAGCTGTAATTGAATAATGGTTATGGGGCCCTACTGTGATATGGTAATCGTTATGTTTTTCAAACATTATGCACGTCTTCTGGGGCGATTGGTATGTGATGGTATGCACGTACCAAGTCAACCTTCGAAAAAATTTTGCAGCCGTGAAGATTCTCGGAGAAATTCTGCATATGCGGGATCGGATATCTATCCGGCACAGTGACAGCGTTAAGGCGACGGTAGTCGCCGCATGGCCTCCAATCATGTGAGTCCCGTTTAGGGACCAGATGAAGCGGAGATGCTGCGGGGGACGACGAAGGTCGACAAATCCCTAATTGGATCATATGGTCGAACTCTAACTTTTCCACCTTCAGTTTCTCCGGATGGAGTCGCCGAGCGGTGACAAATGGTAATTGCCCTTTAGTTACAATGTGGTGTTGCACATTGTGTTTAACCGGAAGGTTAAAATTGGGCGGTTTTGTTAACGAAGCGTACTTCGTTAATAGCTCTTTGTAAATGCCAATAACTCGGCATGGAAATGTTTCGGGGTTGTAGTCGACGGTAGCGCACACGTTAATTCGAAACTTCGTGCGCTTGTCGACTAAATGCCGATATTCAAAATCGGCAGACAATTTGAACTTCGTTAAGAAGTCCGCCCCGATAATGGCTTTAGTGGTGTCGGCTATAATAAAGTTGTAAACATATTGTCGGCGTAAGCCGAGTTCAAGTTCAAGCAACTTAGTGCCGAAAGTTCGGATCAGTGATCCGTTGGCCGCATACAGAAGGACGTTCGGGCTACCGTTATGGGCCGGGAACGCCTTGGCGGGAACAATTGAAACGTCCGAGCCCGAATCAATCAGAAAGTCCATCCGATTGTTGGCGTCACGGACGAATAAACGATATGAGCGGCCGGTTGTATGCTCGCTCATGTCGACCCCCTGACTCCTTAGTTTTTTTAGCTGGTTTGGTGGATGGTTTCTTTGCCGACTTGGCATTACCACCGCCGAAACTGCAGGGGGCCTTGCAGTTGCGTGCTTCACTACCATAACGGTAGTGGAAATAGCACAGGCTACCCCTGAGTTTATTGGCCCCTTGTGGCCGAGGGCTGTCGAGAGCCGCCCTGCCGATTGGCAGGTGTTCGGCTTCTCGGTTTTCGCTGGCCTCGGTCCACCCTGTCCAGCCGTGCTGTTAGCTTATTGATGGCGCTTTGCAGCGCCACCAATGTGGGCTCCACTTTGGCAGGGGTATTGGCGTGGATGGCGGACGCGTATGAGGCGCCTCCGTGTGGAAGCACCTCCCATACTTTGTCCGCCGTTGCCGCTAGTCCGGTCAGTGTTTGGTCGGCAGCAGTGGCCAACGTGACCTGAATGGCCTGTGGAAGCCTCCGCTCCCACAGGTTCCGGATCAGGTCACCGTTGACTGCTGACGACCCGCCAGCTAGTGCCTTGGAGCCTGGAGGAACTCGCAAGGTTTCGGAAATGGCAGGATCACTATGGACGGGGGAAAACGGCAAGATCACTGAACTTTGCGTTCGGTGATCGATTGAGTGTTCCAACTGATCGTTTTGATCGTGTCGGAAGTTGTTGTGTGACATTGCGTAAAGTTTGGTAATCAAACTTTACGCGGTTACTACAAAAGTTACTAACAGAAAGATTCATCTGGCCAAGTATCAAAAAAGACAGCCGCAACTAGTCGAGAGCCTGTATCAATTGTCAAAAAAGCAAAATACATCGGCACACGAAAACCCCAATCGCTGATTTTCCACTTACAGAAGGTCGATTTCAGAGCGTACATATGGACATCGTAGGACCCCTACCTTGTTCTAATGGTTTCACCTACGTACTAACATGTATAGACCCCTTCACACGATGGCCGGAAGCAATCCCCATAAATGACATCACCGCTGAAACAGTGGCAGAAGCCTTCTTATCTGGCTGGATTTCCAGATTCGGTGTCCCTAAGGAAATCAATACCGATCAAGGACGTCAGTTTGAGTCAATTTTATTCAACGAATTGGCAAAACTCCTTGGCATTAAAAGGAATCAGACAACGCCCTATCATCCTCAGGCTAATGGCATGATAGAACGTATTCATAGAACGCTTAAAGCAGCCCTAAAATGTCACAACGCTCAACAGTGGACTGAGAAGCTCCCAATTGTTCTACTTGGACTACGATCCTGCATATACGAAGACATCAAAACAACCCCAGCAGAATTAGTATATGGTACAACGCTCAAGGTGCCGGGGGACCTCATAGCAACAACGAATAATATGGAAAATCCAGAGAAGTTTGCACAAACTCTTCGCAATTTCATGCAGAGCTTACAGCCAGTCCACCCACCTACCAAGGCATGGTGCACCTAAAGTTTTTATTCATAAAAGCTTAGCAGACTGTACACACGTTTTTGTTCGCAACGATGCAGTAAAACGACCGTTACAACAGCCTTTCAACGGCCCTTTCTCAGTTATATCAAGGACACCCAAACATTTTACACTGTTAATCAACGGAAAAAACAAAACCATATCAATAGACAGATTGACACCAGCAATCTTATTAAATCAGGAACAACCAACTTTACCACCATCAGAATCTACAACATCTTCGGATGAACTAAAAACCAAATCAGGAAGGCGAGTCAAAATTCCAATAAAGTATCGCTGACACTAGAGGGGGAGTAATGTGGCAGCATTACCCATCTTATGATTCACAGTTAACATTTGTAAGATATTTATAAGTTCACAACTCTCAGTAGAAAATATGTTCTTTAGAGTTTATAATTCACATGTATCTTTTGTGTAGCATGGTTATATACCATGAAAGATTTAGACTTAGGTATCTGCTTCCATATCAAGTTTTAATAAAATAATTAGTACCAAAATACCAGTGTATTTGTAGTAATATATAAAAAAAAAAATTTTAGGAAACTCTTTTTTTTACCAATACTGTTCAACATGAATCCTAAAATGAAAAAAGAAATTAGTAACATGAATTTTTGAATATTTAAGTAATACCTGGTGCCTGGGTGTTACACAGGCACAATCCAACAATTAATATCTGAAATGAAAATGAAATTAATACACTCGAAGGGGCAAAATGTCAACAAAGACCACAACAATAACAATGACATAATTAAAACAAATAAACATGAATTCCACATAAAACATACATAAATGAATTAAATATAACATATAACATGAATTAATCGCGAATTAGTCTTATTAGATTAGTAAAAAAGGGGAAAATTGAATGAATTACAAGGGTTTTGATAAAACATAACCCCAAAATAAAAAATATAAAAGGCTACATTAAAACTGAAAACAACCATGCAGAAACACAATTAAACACTGTAGCTTATGCGACACTCACCTGAAACGCAACAAAATTGCGTTAATTAACCGGCACAGGTAGACAAAACACTCGCGACACGGAACTTCAACCCGGGCTAACTTTGACATCTCGCGACGTTTGAGGTGTCAAAACAATACCAAATTTTCCGGCGAAAACAATGGTGATGCCAGAAAGGTAGTATTTTTTCGAAATTAAAAGATATTGCCAAAAAGATATTTTTACCTTAATGACAATAAGAAAAAAAAAGGACATTATGTTGAAAAGGGATGACAACAATTTTGTCAATTTTAGAGCAAATTTTGGAAATTCATCCCAGTTTTTCCAGGGAAATTGGAATTTCTCTAATGGACGCCTTTTTGCTTATAAAAAGCGGCAGCACCCAGCGATTGGTCCTCTTAGTTTGTTTGAGAAATCATAGTGAGTTGGAAGATTTAGTGAAGTGAGTGACCAAAATCAAGGCAGGATCCACGCGAGAAAATAAGAAAATTATAGAAAGGTATCCAAGATTATAAAAGGTAACAATTTGTTGTTTTTTATTTGTGGCATACATGCTATTAATTGGCATCAAGCCCGATATAAATTAACCATGGGAGGTGTAAACATGCAAATCATTGCATCGCATCAAGCACGTTAATATTGTTTTCAGCCATCAACGCCGGTACATTGAGCAATAGAAAAAAGGGAAGAAATTTTCAAGGTGCAAATTTCAAGTGAAGGTGTATTGTAGTTTTAAGGAATTTAATATTTAAGGTTATTATGTAAAAATAAAAAAGGATGAAATTGGAACAATAAATTTTAAATGTGCATTATTGTGGAGACTTGTGTAAATTAAAATTGAAATAATAAATTATAAACGTACATTTATTGTGGAGACTTGTGAAATTGAAATTGAAATAATCTTACTAATATTATAAACGTGAATGTTTGTATGTATGTTTGTTACTCTTTCACGCAAAAACTACTGAATGGATTTTAATGAAACTTTACAATAATATAGCTCATATATCAGAATAACTTATAGGCTATAATTTATAAAAAAATTCAACATGGCCGCCGAAAACTCAAAATGGCCACGCAAATTGTGTTCCGATTTCAATGAAAGTTGGTATATAGAGGTTTTTAAGGTCGCTAATAACGAATTTGTGGTCAAAACTTATAAATTCAAAATGGCCGTGCCAATATGGCCGACGAATTTGCCAATTGTGTTCCGATTCCAATGAAAATTGAAATCTGGCGGATTTTAAGGTTGCAAATAACGAATTTATGATCAAAACTTATAAATTCAAAATGGCGGACGAATTTTTCCAATTGTATTCCGATTCCAATGAAAGTGAATATCTAGGGGTTTCTAAGGTTGCAAATAACGAATTTATGATCAAAACTTATAAATTTAAAATGGCCGCGCCAATATGGCCGACGAATTTTTCCAATTGTATTCCGATTGCAATGAAAATCGGTATCTGGGGGCTTTTAGGGCAAACAACGAATTTATGATCAAAGCTTATAAATTCAAAATTGCGGGTCCAATATGACGCACGAATTTTCCCAAGCCACATTCTGAAATGTAGTAAATTTCTAAAATTCCCTCTAACCAGTATAGAAACAGTAAAAACGGTAGAAAGAGTCGAAGTTTGCAAATTTGTGCGCCCCTACATTGTCATCACGAGGTTAAACGATGTCATCTATCGCTTCCAAAAAGTTCGATCGGAAAAAACGGGACCTGGAGGAAGCTGTGTTCGGGACGAATACTGAGTAAGAAGGGAGCAGTGTAACGGCTAACCGAAAAGAGAAAGTTAAAATTCCAATTCACCGAGAAGTTACATGTTTAGATGCATTTACTTGAATACATAACGCTGTTCTAATTGAATCACCGATAAGATTGAGAAGAGGGAATTTTTTTCCAGATTTATTGTTTTTTTCCTACCGCGTACAACGCACACATAATTTTTTTTTATTTAAAACCTTGCAAAGCACACAGGTTTTTGCTATAGGCTATCTTACTAATATTATGAACGCGAATGTTTGTATGGATGTTTGTTACTCTTTCAAGCAAAAACTACTGAATAGATTTTAATGAAACTTTACAATAATATAGCTCATACTTCAGAATAACATATAGGCTATCTCGAAACCTTCGGGTAGCTGTAGTGTACTGATATAGAAAAATCCGAAACTTTTGTATGGGAGGTACTCTTCAAATTTCTGCTAAAGAAGTCAGATCCATTTTGTTTTGGTTTTTTTCCGAAAAAAATACGATTTCCAAAGTTTCAGATCGATCGGAGTTTATTTACGGATAGTTGCCGTACAATTTTGTTGAAAAAATCAGATTTATCGCGAAGGACGCGGTTCTCTGAACTTGGATTGAAGTAACTTCGGCTGCATGTGCCTGATTTTAGCAATTTATGGCTTAAATGAAAGGTCTCGAAACCAAAAAGACGACAAATTCAATAATCAGATGTTCGTCGCTTTTTCTTTTTGAGCTATGGTACCTGGAAATTTGCATAGATTTCAAGGTGCTTGATTTTTCAACATACAATAATTTTGCATGGGACATATTTTTTTCATATTTCTTACGGAAAAATTACTCTTTATCATGCCGTTAAATGTTTGAAAAGTTCGCACAATGTTGCCAAACGTTGCTTATTGAACGTATTAACTGTCTCCATTCATAGTGTGAAGTGTGACATCATCGGCAATTGCATCAACACTACTTGATGGTGGATGTTTAGTGTATTGAGCACCCAAGTTCCTATTGAATTTGAACCAGAGAGAAACACCTACATGTAACATCAGTAAAAACTCCCGTATTGCCACATCCGTGCAAAATTATTATTTTGGAGCGAATGCACCATGGCCTATAAAAAATAGGTCGAAGCGCATGACAGGGCTTTTCAAGATTTCCGAGGAAAACCTAATCCATGGTAGGCGCTCTGACACTACTTGCTCAACTTTGCCTGGTATACTTCGATCAAAGCCTGCAAATGAGCTGAACGGATGCTTGCTTGAAAGCATCACATCTATGGAACAGTATTGAAAAAACCAACTTTTGGTCGTTTCAAATAGCGAAATTTCAATCGATAGCATCGATATTATTCGGAATCAAAAATACGAAAATGGCTCCTACTGTATATTAAAATTCTTATCACCTCAACTGCAAAATAAACGGAAGCTATAGCGCGTACCAAACGAATTGGAAATATAAACACAGGCGGCGAACTGACAATTTCACACCCATTAAAATTTCGTGTATGGATAAAGTTCAAGCGGACGTGCATTGTAATTTCTTCTTCGAAATGCATTTACGGGCAAAAACACTCCCTCATAGCATCTGACCACGACAAGAGTGGCAGTGAGACCGCTGAATTGTGATTAGGGATATAAATGAGCAAGTGATTTGGGTTTTTAAACGAACGGAGTTACACTTTTCTTTACGAATGTACTTGCATCCCGGGATTTGAGACTCTCAGTGCCCATCGATTTTGAGATTCCCAATTGTTTTGGCGCACGCCATACTATTGGCTTATTTGTGCAGCGAGGCGCACCGGGTTCCAGCTAGTAAATTATAAAAGTACATTTATTGTGGAGACTTGTTTAAATTAAAATTGAAATAATAAATTATAAAAGTGTATTTATTGTGGAGACATTTTTTTTTTATAAATAAATATCCAGTGGAGTGAAGAATATTGTCTTTTTACTGAAACTCAGTGTACATTCGAATCTTGTCTTTGAACCACGGAACAAATATAAATTGTCGTGCATTCTTTATACCGCTACACCAGGCCACCTATCGAACATTTTGGTGGTTCCATCCAGGAACCGGCAATCTATTTGTTTAGTGAATTTCAAATAAAAATTTTTTTCGATAATGAGTGCATCAAAGAAGGCTATGCTGCGGGAGCAGTCATTAAGAGGTCGCATCGAAAGGCTTATTGACAATGCAAGGAAAACAGCTACGGCTAAACGGACAAGATCGTTTTATGAAGTAAAGTTAGAAGAACTCAAGGAATTATGGATAGAATACAAGGAAGCAGATCAAACGCTGTCGGAAGCGCTCATAATCGGGCAACCGGACACCGCAATCCCTGATGATGCCTACGTTAATTTAGAGTGTAAATATTCTGACTACTTGAGTGAAGTGATTGAAGGACTTAGGAAGTTTACATCAATGGAAGTGCAATCGACCCAAACAACGCCAATTAGGCATGACACAATTCTGCCTAGGATCGATCTACCAAAATTTGACGGAAATTACGACTCATGGTATTCATTCCATGACCTGTTTGTATCATTGGTGCACAACAACGCGCATTTGAGTCCGGTAAAAAAATTCCATCATCTTAAATCATGTTTAATTGGAGATGCTGAGAAATTAATACGGCATATACCTGTTACCAACGACAATTACGATGCATCATGGGCCAAGGTGAAACAACGTTACGAAAACAAACGTATCTTAGCAAACCACCATTTAAAAACGCTGTTAAACCAACCCAAACTTACTACAGAAACTGCTAGCGGCCTTAGAACGTTTATCTCCACAACCGATGACTGCTTGCAACAACTAAACAACTTGAAAATAGACACAGAATCGTGGGATCTCCTGCTTGTACACATGCTCATTCAAAGGCTACCACTCATTACACTGAAGATGTGGGAAGAAGAACAAGGAGCTTCGCAAGATCTTCCTTCATACAAACAATTTCATACATTTTTGTGTAAGCGACACAAGGTGTTGGAATCAATTTCAGATATCATCTCAACGAATCAACAGCCACACACAAGTCACTCAAAACTTAATACAAGGGTTCATCACACAGTTAAGGACAACAGATGTTCAGCATGCAACGAACGACACTGGCTTCAGAGATGCTCCAAATACTTACGCATGGACCCAACCGCCAGACGAAAATTGGTCACAACCACTGGTCACTGCTACAATTGCCTGTCCAAGGAACATGGATCACAAAACTGCAAAAGCAAATTTAGGTGTCTAAAGTGCAAGGAGAAACACCATACCACTCTCCACAATGAGATTCAACCTGGTTCTTCCAACGCAAATTCGACCCTTCAACAATCCAAGAACGCAATCACACACACCTCAAACATACAAGCACATCTTGTGAGGCATACAACAAATGATGCGAACACAACAACAAATCAGCAATTTGACCAGCCAGCCTGTAGTGGTACCGAACCAAATGATGTCCAAGCCTTCTGCACCAGGGAGGATTCACGTGCATTGCTGTCAACAGCCTTAGTACTGATAAAGGGAACAAACGGAAAACAACACACAATCAGATGTCTAGTGGATCCAGGATCAGAGTCATCTTTTATAACCAAGAGCGCCTGCAAACTACTAGGAGTACATTATAGTCCTGCTGACTGCAACATAATAGTCATGGGAGCAATTGCAACGGGAAGGTCTACAAAACAAACGAGGCTCACCCTACAATCACGCATTGTTAAGGACTTCCTAATAACAGAAACACTTTTGGTAGTCAGCAAAATCACAGACGCCTTACCTAGGTTTACGATATCACTACAGGAATGCAGCCATCTTCAGGATCTCGAACTAGCTGATCCAGAATTTTGGAAACCTGGCAACGTGGATATTTTACTTGGCATCAGCGCCTACGCAAAAATTGTTCAAGAAGGTATACGTCGAGGATCAGAACTCAGCCCTGTGGCAATCAACACCAGCCTTGGATGGATCGTTGGAGGAGATGTAACCCAAACGACACAGTTCGATTCACACAACTTTAGTATACAAGTAACAAATCAAGACCTCGGGAATCAACTTAAAAAATTTTGGGAGGAAGAGGAACTTCCCACAAGGCCAACCTTATCTCAGGACGAGCAAGAATGTTCTGACCATTTCACAGAAACACACAAGCGGTTAAAAACTGGGCAGTACGAAGTCAAGCTACCTTTCAGACAACGCAAGGAACCCATCCTGGTCGATTCACGTGAATTAGCTCTAAAAAGGCTCTACTGCTTAGAAAGGCGATTTAATAATAACCCAATACTAAAGGAAGAATACACAGCTTGTCTCAACGAATACATCCAATTAGGACATATGATCGAAACACGACCTCCGAACAACAATGAACAAAACTACTACATTCCTCACCATGCGGTAATAAAAGACAGCAGTACAACTAAATTGAGGGTGGTATTTGATGCGTCGGCCAAGACAACAAATGGTCAATCATTAAACGACTGGTTGTTACCTGGTCCAACGATACAATCAAAATTATTTTGTACTCTATTGAAGTGGAGAAAACATCAAATTGCTGTACACGCGGACATAGAAAAAATGTATAGGATGGTTCAAGTGGCACCTGAACATCAGACATACCAGAGAATTCTTTGGCGGAACTCATCCTCACATAATGTACAAGATTACCAGCTAACTACAGCCACCTTCGGAACCACAGCAGCTCCATACTTGGCAATACGTGCACTTAAACAACTCGCAATGGATGAGAGTCAAACCTTTCCACTCGCAGCGAAGGCAACCGAATGTGATTTTTATGTTGACGATTTGTTGACGGGTGCAGACAACGTGGACACAACACTAAACTTGCAATCCCAATTAATTGCTATGTTGAAATCGGGTGGTTTCAATCTCAGGAAATGGAGCAGCAACAATCCGAAAATTTTGGAACATCTGCCAACCGATTACAGGGAACATAAGGACATCGTATCATTTTCCGAAGCAGATTCCATCAAGACTCTAGGTGTACGCTGGCAACCATATTCTGATCAATTTTCATTCAACTACAAGGCCTTCAAGGAGCACAGCACCATAACCAAACGAACGATACTATCAGATGTAGCTTCCCTATACGACCCCTTAGGATTAATTCAGCCAGTGATTATCTTAGCTAAAATGATCATACAGGATTTGTGGGTAACCGGATGCTCGTGGGATCAACCCGTTTCAGAACACATCAAAGGACACTGGATAAAATACAAAACGGATTTACAAAGCCTGAACAAGTTTTCCGTTCCTCGATGGATTCACTATTCACCACAATGCAACATGCAGCTACATGGGTTTTGCGATGCGTCTGTACGCGCCTTTGCAGCGGTCATATATCTTCGAGTTATGGATGACAAGGGCAATGTTACATCAACATTAATAACATCACGAACGAGGGTCGCGCCTACAAAACCAGTTACCATACCTCGACTTAAGCTAAACGGTGCACTGCTTCTAGCTCGCTTAATGAAGGAAACTGTATCGACTATGCAATTTCAAGATATTCCAGTCTTCGCTTGGACGGATTCTACTATTGTCCTCCAATGGATTCGACAACATGCGGCTCGATGGAAGACCTATGTAGCAAACCGAGTCGTTGAGATTCAGGAACTGATTAAATATGATCAATGGAGACACATCGCAACACAATGGAATCCCGCGGACCTAGCAAGTAGAGGAACCACTGCGAGTAATTTGATAAACAACAAACTTTGGCTAAATGGTCCACCATGGTTAATCAAGGATCCAGAAGACTGGCCAGTCGGCGCTACTATAAGGGAAGAAACAACGTTGGAGTCTAAGGAAACTACAACAGTCCTGCTAAATAAGCTTGAGGATGACTTAACACATCGCTACTCATCGTATACATACTTAGTTCGTATAATAGCCACAATATATCGCTTTATATACAACGTACGAAACCCTACTGCAAAACAAACACAACCATTAACGACAGATGAGTTAAGGGCATCGGAAATAATAATTTTACGACAGACTCAGCAACTCGCTTTCGACGGTGAATACTACAGCCTACATCAAGGCAAACAACTATCATCAAAGAGCAACCTACTGAAGCTGAATCCATTTCTTGATCCAGATGGCCTGATCAGAGTCGGAGGACGATTAACGAATGCCATGATTCCCTACGCGCAGAAACACCCAATTATGTTACCACGAGATCATCATGTTACAAGGCTAATCATCGATAAAACACACCTTGAGACACTGCATGGTGGCGTATCGTTGGTTTTAGCCACAACCAGGAATAAATATTGGATATTGGATGGTAGGAGATGTATCACCACGAGACTACACAAATGCATCATCTGCGCCAGACATCGTCAGACTACAACCCACCAACTGATGGGCAGCTTACCATCATGCAGAACCAATGTGTCCAAACCTTTCACGAATACAGGAGTTGACTACGCCGGCCGGTCCGTTTAACATCAAGACATCGAAACTCCGTAATGCCAAGGTATCAAAGGGATACATCTGCATTTTTGTATGCATGACAACGAAGGCGATTCACATTGAGCTGGCATCAGACCTAACATCAGAAGCCTTTGTTGCGGCATTCAAGCGATTTATTGCCAGACGGGGCAAATGTACCGACGTTTATTCCGACTGTGGCACCAACTTCGTAGGAGGGCGAAAGCTATTGGAGAAAGAACTACAACAGGCAATTAAGGAATCCAGTCCAGCAGTTGGTCAATATTTAACAAATTTGGCAATAAACTGGCACTTTAATCCACCAGCAGCCCCGCACTTTGGAGGTCTCTGGGAGGCAGGTGTCAAGTCAATTAAGTACCACATCAAAAGAACAATGGGAAACGCAGTCAACACCTTCGAAGAATTTACGACCATCCTTACACAAATTGAAGCCTGCCTCAACTCCAGACCAATGTGTTATGTACCAAATACCACTGAGGATCCACTCATCTTAACTCCTGGTCACTCCCTAGTTGGTCAGTCACTAACAATTCTACCAGAGTCAGATGCAGGCACCGCTTCATTGAAACAACGATGGCAACATACGCGAAACCAGACGAAACATTTTTGGGACAAGTGGTCGAAGGATTATTTAAACCAACTCCAACAACGTCCGAAGTGGCAGCAGCAACAAGGTAACATCCAGCCCGGACAAGTTGTTCTGTTGAAAGGCGACACCACTCCACCTACAGCTTGGCCACTTGGAATAGTTGAAGAAGTCTACCCAGAGAATGATGGTTTAGTACGGGTGGTGCAAGTTCGCACTCAGTTAGGGCTTTTTAAACGTCCAGTCACCAAACTATGTCTCTTGCCCATGCAGGCATAAGAAACTTTAATTGTCATGTTCGTCCAAAGTGTCGTCTCTTAATGTCATGTAGTTAAAAGCAAACAATTAAAATCAAAATATTTCAGATGGGTAATCGTTATGAATGCGAAGAACAAGGCTACTGGGACAACTGGGACAGTTACCTCTACATCGACGAAGAGGTCTCGTTATCGCCTCCTACACCGGATGGTTCGACGAGCCCTCTTAATCAAGCATTACAAGGTTCTACAACTACCCAGGAATATCCACCCGCGCTACCGGAGCAAACCAGGTATACTGTCTCAGCTGTCGAAGAACCGGCAAACATTAATGGGAGACCCGTCTCTTCGTTACGAATACTGCGACCAACACGTACGCTAAAGGAATATAAGGACAGAGAAAACAACGATTTTCAACGTTTTACCACGAGAGAAGGTGTCGACATTTTTCTGTCCAAACAGGTATTATGCAAAATAGATTTCGAAAAAATCCAACGACGAAGGGGGAAGGGAGCAGACGATTAACCTCCCCGGCCGTTATCAAGCGAAGGTTAAGGTAAAGGCCGACGGAAACATCCTCTTTCACCACTATCGGAAAAGAGGAATTTCAAAATTACGAAACTTGTTGATCGAGAACGATCAACGGGGGGGAGGATGTTCAACCTGAATCCTAAAATGAAAAAAGAAATTAGTAACATGAATTTTTGAATATTTAAGTAATACCTGGTGCCTGGGTGTTACACAGGCACAATCCAACAATTAATATCTGAAATGAAAATGAAATTAATACACTCGAAGGGGCAAAATGTCAACAAAGACCACAACAATAACAATGACATAATTAAAACAAATAAACATGAATTCCACATAAAACATACATAAATGAATTAAATATAACATATAACATGAATTAATCGCGAATTAGTCTTATTAGATTAGTAAAAAAGGGGAAAATTGAATGAATTACAAGGGTTTTGATAAAACATAACCCCAAAATAAAAAATATAGAAGGCTACATTAAAACTGAAAACAACCATGCAGAAACACAATTAAACACTGTAGCTTATGCGACACTCACCTGAAACGCAACAAAATTGCGTTAATTAACCGGCACAGGTAGACAAAACACTCGCGACACGGAACTTCAACCCGGGCTAACTTTGACATCTCGCGACGTTTGAGGTGTCAAAACAATACCAAATTTTCCGGCGAAAACAATGGTGATGCCAGAAAGGTAGTATTTTTCGAAATTAAAAGATATTGCCAAAAAGATATTTTTACCTTAATGACAATAAGAAAAAAAGGACATTATGTTGAAAAGGGATGACAACAATTTTGTCAATTTTAGAGCAAATTTTGGAAATTCATCCCAGTTTTTCCAGGGAAATTGGAATTTCTCTAATGGACGCCTTTTTGCTTATAAAAAGCGGCAGCACCCAGCGATTGGTCCTCTTAGTTTGTTTGAGAAATCATAGTGAGTTGGAAGATTTAGTGAAGTGAGTGACCAAAATCAAGGCAGGATCCACGCGAGAAAATAAGAAAATTATAGAAAGGTATCCAAGATTATAAAAGGTAACAATTTGTTGTTTTTTATTTGTGGCATACATGCTATTAATTGGCATCAAGCCCGATATAAATTAACCATTAACGTGGGAGGTGTAAACATGCAAATCATTGCATCGCATCAAGCACGTTAATATTGTTTTCAGCCATCAACGCCGGTACATTGAGCAATAGAAAAAAGGGAAGAAATTTTCAAGGTGCAAATTTCAAGTGAAGGTGTATTGTAGTTTTAAGGAATTTAATATTTAAGGTTATTATGTAAAAATAAAAAAGGATGAAATTGGAACAATAAATTTTAAATGTGCATTATTGTGGAGACTTGTGTAAATTAAAATTGAAATAATAAATTATAAACGTACATTTATTGTGGAGACTTGTGAAATTGAAATTGAAATAATAAATTATAAAAGTACATTTATTGTGGAGACTTGTTTAAATTAAAATTGAAATAATAAATTATAAAAGTGTATTTATTGTGGAGACATTTTTTTTATAAATAAATATCCAGTGGAGTGAAGAATATTGTCTTTTTACTGAAACTCAGTGTACATTCGAATCTTGTCTTTGAATCACGGAACAAATATAAATTGTCGTGCATTCTTTATACCGCTACACCAGGCCACCTATCGAACAAATATATTGATCAGTTGCGAACACAAAATTAATATAAATACTAAAAAAATCGACTAAAAGGTAAAAAATAAGAAGATTTTAAACAATATAAACTTTTAAATCAAAATGGAAAAAATCTCACACATTCCTTAAAGAAAAGCGTGGGGTGCGTTTTTATGAAACAAAATGCTCAATTAGTGAAAATTCGTAGCTGTCTGAAATGTTAAAATGTACTCACGGCAGTCATGTTTTTTAAGTTCAGGTTGGTATGGGCGCCCCACGCTTTTCTTTAAGGAATGTGTGAGATTTTTTCCATTTTGATTTAAAAGTTTATATTGTTTAAAATCTTCTTATTTTTTACCTTTTAGTCGATTTTTTTAGTATTTATATTAATTTTGTTTCACAACTGATCAATATATTAAGGTAAAGAAAAGAGTTTCCTAAAAATGTTTTTTTCTTTTTTTTATTTTTTACTTTTTAGTAACGAATAGCGTTAATTAATACATTACAATTTCAAAACTTTTAATTAGATTATCATGTTAAATAAGGAAACTTTTTTACATGTTTTGTATTTGTTTCTTTACAACAGTTCTCAAGTGCAGCCCAAAAATGCACAATTTGATGACCCCTCAAAAATCTAATAGCGCTCTACGTTTTTTTTACATTTTGAAAGGTAGTGTGCTCGCGTATACTGGCTGGAGCAATAAAAACTAAAAACTGGAAACATATTTTTTTGCATCTTTTTAAATCATATTTTTATTTGCTATTGGTAGCTATGTTATGTCTTCCGCCATTTTTTAGTGAACGCCATATTTGATTTAAAACGACGTCATACAGTTTACTTTCTTACTCACTTTAATACACTTTCATTTGATATCCATACCGAGAGCGAAGTAAATAAAAGGGTAAACCGCCATTTTGTGTTGGCCGCCATTTTGAATTGAAATGACGGGACACAGACAACAGTATTCTAATTGTCACTCCCTTCCATTTGATACCCATGCCGAGCGCGTTGTAAAGAAAAATTGATCCTCTGTTTTGTGTTGGCCGCCACTTTTATGCAGCCATTTTTCTACCGCCATTTTGAATTTAGGATGACGCTAATTGTATTCAACTTGCTATAACTTTTCATTTGATACCCATATCGAACGAGTGGCTTGTAAAGAAAAATGTAATCCGTCATATTTTTTTGGCCGCCATTTTTAATTTGGAACTATCATTTTCTTGTGTTTTCGTCGGAAATACACATGTCTTTTAATTTTTACCAATTTTTATTGAATGGAAGTGAATTTTAAGACTCTACATTGAGTAGAACGAATAATTCCAAGCATTTTTTATTAAAAATCGTTTTTTGTTACTCAACAACAAAATCAACAACAAAAAATGTAACAAAATGTCATATTCGTGTATTGTCATCGGGAATATGTATGCCTGCAAAGTTTCATCCATTTGCATTGAGTAAAAGGCGGTTAAATTAACGTTACAAGATTGATGCTCCGAAGTGAAAGTAAAGAAAAGAGTTTAAAAATATCAATAAACATCACACCAGTTTATGCGCAATATAAAAACATTAATTTCTAACGTTTAACGATGAAATCTACGGAAGTGTGTTATGGCGGTGATCAAGCAAGATATTTTGATTCTTTAATTTTGTATTATACATATTATAAGTTCATTGGTTTATGATAAATGGCTTAAAATTTGTGGTAGTGTGTATTCTTTTGTAGGGGGTTTTTTAAATGACATTTGCTCGAAAACGCGAAGTTCTATTGCTAATATTTTCGATTAACTCATGTACAAAGCCTTCCGTTTATAATAAAAAAAGATTTAAAAATAGAATGGGATTAAATATTTTTTAATAATATTTTTAAATATTTTTTCACATTCAACTTTAATTCTACCCCCTTAAGGGCACAAACAGATTATCGTAGGGCGGCCCCTTGTGAAGGAATTTCCCATACA
Source organism: Thereva unica (assembly GCA_949987705.1). NCBI lineage: Eukaryota > Metazoa > Arthropoda > Insecta > Diptera > Therevidae > Thereva > Thereva unica. The sequence continues at coordinate 47,194,533 of OX465282.1, read as the reverse complement.
TTTAAATTCTCCGCAAGGCAAAAACGAAGGGTGGGGGAGGTCGAGAGAGCAACACTGACTCTCGCGAGAGTAACGCGATACTATCGCGACCACTGACATATAATAATGGACTGCTCATCAGCAATTATTCCCATACATTCCCAATTATTCCCACGATGGCACCAAAAAGGTATAGTCGCTCGCTCATCCATAAGCCCCCAAACTGACAGAAGCACTCAGAAATAAAATCAATTAGAAAAAAATAGACGGGTATAGTGATGTTTATATCTTTTGCGTTAAATCAATTAGAAAAAAATAGACGGATATAGTGATGTTTATATCTTTTGCTCTTTTCCCCATAAGCCCCCGGATTTTGACATACAGAATGTCAGTTGCTAAAACAGGCGTTAAGAACTTAAATCAGATACACATAAAACTTGCAAATTAATGAAAACAAGGAATTTTAAAAGGTGAAAAAGTGAAAATAGTGTTTATTAATTTTTTTAAACAAAATATTTGTGTTGTTTTAATGTTTTAAGTACGTATTTAACATAATTGTAAATTTCAAAAGTGATTCCGGTGTTTACATGGAGTGAAAAAGGTTTGTAGCCTATGGAACAAATTGGTGCCATGAAAAATTCCTCATCAGCAGTCCATTCTATATGTCAGTGATCGCGACACAATACTATAATATCACTGTTGCTCTGGGGTGCGAGACAAGGCAACAGTGATCTCACTCTCGCGCAGCGAGATCGAGACCGCGGCCGACTGTTGTCTTGTCCCGCTCTCGTGAAACTCTACTTTTCAGGATCAAATCAGTAGTGTCGTCTTATAGTGTGTGTTTCTTTATTCATTCCATAGAAGGAACAGAATAAAAAAATGCTTGATGGAATATTGGAATAAAATGAATAAAGAAACGAATCAGAAAAGACAGTAAACAAATTGAAGAAAATGTCGGTTTATACAAAAGAATTGTCGTGTATTTTAAAAATACACAATTATGACAGAAGAAAATTTGCAAAAGTTAGAATAAATCCTTTTATCCTAAAAGTATTATCATAAGGTAGTTTAAAAAGAATACATTCCGAATATTCCCAATGAATATTGTCATCTGTCAATTCGACACTTGAGAATGAATAAAGAAACGCATTTTCTGTCGATTCCTTCTACAGAATGAATAAAGAAACCCTCTCATAATGTTGCCAATGTTCGTTTTAAGCCGAAATGAATTTAATAGATTTTTTCGGGGTTACAAATTGCGAATTTTCGGCATGCACAGTGGGCACCAATTTTGCCAAATTGATGACCTTTTTTAGAACTATTTTTGGGGAAAAATATGTTGAAGTGGCCATGGGGAAGCTCTACACAGGGTGCCAATTACTTGGGAACTTCAAAATCTATGTGCAGGAGTCGCAATTTGATTGGCTATGTGTCTGTTGTGTGCGTAGTACGAAATTTTACCGATATGTGGTGCTCAAACTCGAGTTTTAAAAAAAGTTATAGGTAAGATATTTCTTATCGGCAGCTACATTTTTTTATGTATCCTAAATCATGTTTTGCAAATTTGTTCTTTGTTTCATTATACCTTTTTTATCCCGGACTATGCACACCTATTTTTATTTATTAAAAGGCGTTGCGACGCATGCGGGTTTTTGCTCGTTTCAAATACAATACAAAATGCATTTTTTGAAAATGCATTTAAACGCAAAATATAAAATAGGTATATTTAAAATAGGTAAATTTTGTACTTGAATTTTAAATACAAGTATTTAAAATAAGTCGCTTGTCTGTAATATTATTTACAGATTTGAATTATTTACGTAGGTATTTATAAACTGTAGATCTATTTCTCGGATTATAAAATTCTGCGCTAGTTATGATTAGCTTCCATGTAATAGGGGGCGCACCTATTGCAATCAACCGGGCAAAAGTGCAGATTTCCGGCTGCTACTGAGAAATTTCCGATAGAAAACCTAATAACACTACCCAGCGTGGGAATTGAAATAAATGCTGTGTATATCGCCTGTCACAGACCCATATACGCAAAATAAAATCTTATAGCATACATAAAATGACCTCAGCTTCATGCAAAAAGCAATTTTTTTAAACCTACATAACTTTTGACCGTTACTGTTGAGCAATATGCACCTTTTAATTTTGTTTATAGAAGACCTGTACTATTTAATGACATAGATTTTATATCTGTACATTCTGGGGCACATGCCTATCCTATTTTTGTCCAACCTCGGAGCAGGACCTTTTTGACCGAGAATAGGTTTCTACGTCCTACAGTTTTAGGAAATTGCGGTTCATCCCGGAATTTCCAGCAGTTACCGAAAAATTGGTTCTTTCTGACAAGTACGTTACCTTGATTAGTTTTGCTAATATCTCCGGAAAGCTGTGGAATTTCCAACTGAAGTCATTCGCTTCGCATCAGTGGCGCCTCAACACGCTCGAACACCCGCTGTAGTGTAGCGAACTAAGTACGTTGGAAGTGGTTGTTTGCTAACGTTCAGGAAAAACAAATTCTTTAGAAAAATTTTGGGGATTTACCACTATTATAGTAATTTTAACTAGCTTCTCTCAGGATTACCAGTTCTGATACTACCCAATATCCCACTAGTACTAAACGGATTACTATTTTGTAAGAAGTCAGTTTAATCCGTCTACGGGGTCAAACTTACATCCCAACTAGTTTTATTTAACTTTTAAAAAGCTATTTATCATCTTTATATTGCACTATTCTCCTATTCACTAACACTAACACTATTTTTTCCAGGATGCCGCTCTGCTTTTTTTAGTTAAATTAAGACCGAACGAATCGAAAGCTGTTTCTGAACATTGATTGCATTCTACAGTGTACACTTTCTTTCATCTTTTTGTGGTATAAAGAAGGCGAAAGGTGTTTTCCTTATCGATTAAGGTAACGATAATATTTTAAAATATTATTTAAATAAAATAAAAATTTGTTTATCTATATAAATACATATAAAAATAAATCCCTATTTCCCTTGGTGACGCCATAACTTGAGAACTACTTTATCGGTTTCATTCATTTTTTTTAAGTTTTCTAATACTTTGTAGAAGGTTCATACGGAGAGAGAAATTAAGAAAATTGCGCAGCACATTGGATAATTTCAGAAAACTAAAGCAATAATCCAACGATGTAGTTGGAGACAAAAAGGAGCATTATAGAGCTTTTTTAAATATCTACAGTAGAGGTCAACATTAAAGTACCATAAGAATTTTTCAGCAATTTTACGTTTTCAGTAAAATAGTGAGTCATCGCATCAATACAATTTTAAGTTTTTAACTTGGCTTATTCAATTTCTTAAATAACTCCAATACTGCTCCCTTGGGAGTTCATTGAGAGCCCTCCAACTTCCCTCCCTTTGGGACTGCTCCCAATTTTTCCCGCTGGGAAACGATGCATATTGTAATTGAGCTACAAGTTGAGTGTCAGAAAAGTAGATTGCCACATGCCCACATTCTGATCTAATCAAGTTGTTTAATAAAATACGACCAGATGATATTGATCATGTTATTTCGGCTACTGACCCGTGATTGCTCGAGCTGATAACAAGAACATGATGCATGGGTCTTATGCATTATTAAACCCCAATTCATCGTGCATGATAGATAGGAAATGTTCAAGCGGTATCTAAGAGCATTTATTTCTGAAACAATAATACGGAACGATGGCTACATGTTGTATCGTCTTCGATCAACTGAGGTCAGCATCAAATAGATAAGCCTGAAGGTGACAGGACGTACCCTATTCGCTATTATTGTCCAAGACCTTCAATGCTCACATAAATGTTGAATTTTGCAATTCCGTCTAATCAATCAAATACATAAGCGAATATGTCACAAAAAGGAAAGGCATGGCGGTATTTGGTGTTGCTAATACAAATATGATCGACGAAGTACCAGGCGGTTTGTAATGTAGGCAGTAATGAAGCGATATGGCGAATTTTTTCATTTGCGATTCACTGGTAGTTCGTCTCGAGAATAGTGTAGGTGTATATACGAAAAATGTGCTTAACCTCTACCTAAACCTCTAGGCAAAAAAAAAATGGTTTCAATTCAAAATGATTAGTCAAAATACTATTTTACTGTACTAACTCATCTTTTTGTTGCAGTAATCTTTGTACGGTTTTTTATTAAAAATGGCGCCACTCCAAGAGTTATGTTGTTGTCAGTGTAAGAGGCAAAGGTCACACTAATCGTTAAATGTTATGTTTTTTTTTTTTTCTTCTGAAAATAGTAAAATTTATGTTTTACTAAACCTTTCTATTGAAACTTCAAGAAATTTCAAAGTGTATACTCATTTTCGACCCTCAGTGGAGTAAACCTAGCTTGTGTTCAAGGCTAAGATTTATTTCCTAAAGAAATTCTTCTGAACTTTTCAATCTTATTGGCATTTTAATTTTTATGCAAAATCAATAAACTTTGACGTCAGGATAGATATTAATACGCCTCATTTAGATTCCATAATGCTACAATATTACTTGTAAGAGAACAATTATATTTTGGTATGTTCTTAAGAAAGTTGTGTTTTGTTTTCAACATATACATACAAAAAAAGTCAAAAACTTGTGAAAGTTCTTAAAAATTCTTGAATCGAAGTTTGATGAGAAATATTCAATCAATTTATCTTAGCCACATCGATCTTAAGGTAAAGAAGGAGATGAATTTTCCATGAAAAAAGTTTCAAACTTCTCCATTAATGCACGTTTGTTATATAAAAAGGCTCAACAAAATAAATCGAACCAAGTTTTACCAAACTGTCTGCAGGAAATTTCCTTTTATCTACTTATATATTTATTTATGTTTATTGTTTACGCATTACAAGGAAAAAGCTTACTTAAAGAAAGCTCCATGTTCTTAAATTATACCTGGGTAAATTTTCAGTGCGGAAAACACAACATAGTTCCAATGAAAAAATGTGTATACGAGTATGCAGAGCAATTATTATAGTCTGACAAATATGACAAACAAAGGCCGTTTGAACTAAGTAAAGAATGGAACGAAAATTTATTTATTTATTTATTCGCCAAACAAGGCATACTGAAACTACTTAAATTAAAAAAACAAAGTAGTAAAACAGTCTTTTAATAATTTGAATTAAAGCCTACTGAAAACCTACTATTGTCAAGAGAGGGGGAGTTATGCTAGTAGGGATTTGAGTACTTTCTTATAGGATGCTTTGTTGAGTGAAGGAGAGAAACAGGAGCGTGTGGAGATTCCCTAAGTAATTTAGGGTGTCGTGTATGTCGGACTACATCATTGAATTTGATCTTGTCCGACAAAAACTGCCCTTTTAGTTTTTCACTTAGGACGTCAAAGGCTAAGCAAGATATGAGCAGTTTTCTCTTGCTAGATGACGGCATGATATCAAGCACTTTAAGTCTGTCCATGTAGTGCGGTAGGGTTTGGTAGTCATGGGGGTTGTGAATTGTGTACATGTCTCAGGGCGAACAGGAGAAATATCGTTTGAACGGATTCGACCCTTTGCTGCTTACTTGGAATATAGGATCCCAGATAGGACACGCATATTCCAGGATAGGGCGGACTAGAGAACAGAAGAGTGTTTTTGTGACCCATACATTGTCGAACTCTTTGGCTATCCTCTCTATGAAACCAAGAAGTTTTTTGGATCTGGCAGTAACATTATCGTAGTGCAAGTTGAAATTGAGTTTTTGAAGGGAAACTTCCTAGCTCTCGTTCCGGGGATTTTTAATTAATTCGTTCAAGTACCAGTGAATTCAGAAAACGAGTGAAACGAAAACAAGGCCGGTATACGAAACGGAAGTTGCCTTCCCACTCATTTACATAATTGGAATTAAGTGATGCCACATTTTACCACACCAGCAGGAAAATATTTACAATTTACTTAAATTGGTACATAGATGGCACGGTGTTTTGATAATAAAAATAAGTTTGTCTGAAATGACGCTAAGATCTGCGAACGGGAGCTTTCTTGTAACGTAAAAACACGCCAAAATATGTCCAAACCGAAATCGGATCTGCTCCTTTTTTCAAAATATCCTCAAAAAACGATTTTTCGCAAAAATTCACTAAATTTCCAATATGCGAAATGTTTAACGTCTCTAAAATTGCATGCAACGGGAAATACACACATATACCTATATATATATGTATATGAGGAGTGGGCGAACAAAACGGCACATGTCCAGTTTTGCAAATTATTCAGAAATCGCAAAAAACTGTTTCTGCCTCTGAACTGATCACACACATACTTTAAGAGAAAAAATTAAAACAAAAATGGACATGTGCCCTTTTGCGGGGACACAACTGGGACATGTCCCGTTTTGTTAAACCCTTGAATGGACATGTGCCCTTTTGCAGGAACCCAACTGGAAATGTTTTTTTTTTGTTTTTAGCCTTTTGGGGAGCTCCTGAGGCAAGGGGGATTTTTGTGGTATTTTTTCCTAATAGTAGGGACTGTTACACAAATTTTAAGGGGTCATAGTGCCCCCTACGGCTTGTTTTGGGGTAAATTTTAGTGCATTTTATGATGCACATACAAATCGATGTAATTAGAGCCCCAGGTGAGGTGCAATGAACTTCCTTTGTTGATTAAAAACTTTTTTGTATGAAATACGTGCCCTTTTGACAATCCACATTAACGAATGGTTAAAAAATATGAATATTTTTTTTTTTTTTTATGAATATATGGAGTTTGCTTTGAGACACCGACCGAGTCAGACGCATCGAGAGCGCGCTCCCGCGTGTAAAAATTATTCCAATTTTACTGAAATTACATTGTGCAAATTTTATTGAAAAACGGTACAAAACAGGCGTCCTTTGCTTTAGAAAAAAAATCACGAGATCAAATATTTTTGAAGTCAAATAATTCTCATTGTAAGTTTGTATTTGTTATAAATTGGAAAAAGTGATTTTGCTTTGAGACACCGACCGAGTCAGAAGACGCATTGCATCGTGAGCGCGTTCCCGCGTGCCAATTATTATCCCAATTTGTGCTGAAGTCATATTGTGCAAATTTTATTCAAAAACGGTGCAAAACAGGCGTCCTTTGTTTTGGGTCTCCTACTAGAGTGAATGAAGCTTGTTTATTGTTCCTGGATAGAGTAGGGAACTGACACACACTAGCCATGGCAGACCTCTCTACCCAGTTAGAAAATTTGACCTCTCAGATGACCGCATTTAATGTTAATCAAAACAAAATGATGGCTTCTGTCCAGGGAATAGAAAAGAATGTGAAAACACTGACGGAAGAAGCAGCTAAGCAGGAAAAACCCCTCGAACGGATGCAAACAGAAAACGAGGAGCTGAGGAGAGAAGTCGAACGTCTTAAATCTTTCCATGAAACTCGTCTCCAAAGTGACCGGAACAATGACATAAAGATCACTGGCATTCCCTACAATCGTGGTGAAAATTTACTTGTTTTTTTCATTGCAATCATGAATGCGTTGAAATTGAATATTCCAGAAGTGGCGGTAAACTCAATCTTTCGTACGAAAACAAAAAATATTATCATTGTGCGCCTTCTTCGCCATTTAGATAGGGAATCTATTTTGAGAGCGGCAAAACAAAAACATCTGACGGCTGAAAGTATAGGTCTGAATTTGGTACGTGAGTCACATATATACATAAACGAGTCGCTTTCACCTTACGTTGCGAAGATTTTCTACGAGGCCAGAAACATTCAGAGAGAATTTGACATCAAATTTGCTTGGCATAAAGATGGAAAGGTATTTTTGAGGAGAGATGAAACTCAGTCCGCACTACAAATCTGTTCTCTGGCTGAGATCGAGGAACTTCGCAAGGAACTTGAGAAACCCGGATGCCGCCGAAACCATGCTCCAGACCCTCGCGGAGCGGACGATGTCCAGGTGTCGGGCACGAGCTCAGAGATTACTCACACTCCTTCTCCCCAATCTCCCAAGTCTAATCCCCACAAACTACAACAACAGGCACAAACAGAGTCTCAAACCGTGGATATGCACCTGTCAGAAGTGGAGCATCCCCCGCTCACTTCTATTTCAGCACGGAATTCAGCCGGAAGAATACAATCTTGGGCTCGACCGATGTTCGACCCCAGGATATCCACAGGGTCCAAGTTGCAGGAGAAAAACAAGCGAGTCAGAAACCCACGTTCAACTACACGCTATACTCGACCCACCTAGGACTCGGCGGGGACGATTGAATTTTCCCACCCGGTAGAAAAAAATTTTGGTATCTGTTATTGGAATGTGGGTGGGTATAATACCTTGTACAAAATAGATGAAAAGTCACAATAATTACTGTTAGAAAATGATTTGATTTGTTTTTTTGAAACATGGCAATATGTCGAGTCAAATATTAATGTACCTATTTATTTACAAAATTATTCGCATATTTATTCTTTAGCAAAAAAACAGTCAGGCTCCAGAGGCAGAGCAAGTGGAGGCATTAGTATATTTTTGAGAAAAAGCGATGATTTTACGTATGTTGTTAAAGAGACTAAAGCCTCGCACATTATTATAGACATAGTTTTTAAATCAGATAGTATTAGAATATGAGCCTTTTATTGGAGACCACAAATGGAATTTGATGAAATGTATTTAAACTCAATGCAAAATATATTATATGAAATGTCATTATCAGAACAAAAGGATGTGAATGTGATTTGTCTTGGCGACTTTAATGCGAGGATCGGGAACCTTAATAACGATTTTGATGATTATATTTTTTATGATTCTCAATTGTTTCATGTTAGAAATACTTGTGATATGATTGCGAAGCCGAGAGGAATGAAATTGACTGAAATTATGGAATCTATGGGGTTTGTCGTGCTAAATGGTCGATCAAGATCGGATGCTCAAGGCTGTTTTACTTATATGTCGGAGAAGGGAAATAGTCTGATTGACTTAGCGTGGGCTAATTATGGTTGTTTGCAGAATGTCACTGATTTCTCGCTCACAGATCTTTCTGTTTTTTCTGACCACTTCTTATGTTCAATCAAAATAGATAAAAAACTGCCTGTTAATTCAAATTCAAACCTCCAAAATCAAAATCAAAACTACGTCAAATCATTGAGATGGAAACAACAAAACTTTTTGGAATATACCCTACACCTTTCACACGACTTTAATATTTATTTTAACTCTAACGATGCTAACGCACTTTTTGAGAACTTAACTGCAGCAATTAAAACCGCGATGAATGAAACAGATATGTGTACAACTAGGCACCTTGGTGCAAAAAAAACTTTTAAATCGCCGTGGTACAATAAAGAATGTGTTAATGCAAAAAAAGCAGTGGAGAAATCGTTTGTTAAATTGTGCAAACATAACTTTGACGCAAATTATTATCCTGAATATAACCAATCAAAAAAGAATTATAAATATATAACTAATTCAACAAAAAAATCTTATATCGAAAATATCAAAATAAAGTTGAGAGAGACAAAAAATGCTAAAGATTTTTGGCAGGCAGTGAATAAATTTAGAAAAAAAGGCCCATACCATGAAATTGATATATCATTGCAAACTTGCGTCGACTATTTTCGAGACATATATCAACCATCACCTCGTATACAAATTATATCGAATACGGATGAACACAAAGTTTTAGATAAAGAAATTACGCTAGAAGAAATTAACTTCGCGTTATCACGTCTTAAAAATGGCAAAGCGGCCGGGCCCGACGGAATTCCTAACGAATGCTTGAAGAACCTTCCACCCAATTGGACCCATTATCTCCAAAACATGTTTAATGTGTTCTTAACTCAAGAAACTATACCGAACGACTGGTGTAACTCCCTAATTAAATTGATGTTTAAAAAAGGAAACACGAACGATCCTAACAACTATCGTCCAATCGCACTTGAAAATACATGTTTGAAAGCATTTTCCTTCTTGCTGAAAAAAAGGCTTTACGATTTAGTTGAAAAACATAACCTCCTCCCGGAGGAACAATGCGGTTTCCGAGAAAAAAGATCTTGCACAGACAATATTTTCATTGCAAAATCCGTAGTTGATATTCAATTGAATGTGAATAAAAAAAACCTTTTCGCAATAGTAGTAGATTATAAAAAAGCATTCGATACTGTTCCGCATAACAAACTTTTTCAGAAACTTAACTCCCTAGGAATAAACGGAAAATTCATTAGAACGATTGCAAAAATGTACGATAAAGCAAACATCTCTTTGGATTTGAATAATCAATTATCGGAAAAAATTTCAATCACGAAAGGTGTCCTCCAAGGAGACGTTTTAAGCCCATTACTTTATGCCCTTTATACTAGCGATATGCCCTCCTTTTTTCGCAATAAAGGTCTTAGAGGCATCAAGATCGATAGTGAGACGGACATTTTGATGATAACTTTTGCTGACGATACGCTTATTTTTGCAAATTCAACTATAGATTGTCAGGATAAGTTGAAAGAACTTGATTCCTATTGTGAGCAAAACGATCTTATTGTAAATGCGAGCAAGACAAATATCATGCATTTCTTTAAAGGTAGACCGAGAAAAGTACGTCCGTTGTATTACAAAGGTTCAATTTTGGAATATGTAAAGTCAACAAATATCTAGGCGTCAACTTTTCATGTTCTGGAAAATTTTTGTCACATACAAGAGAAACTGTAAAGAAATCGCAATTGGCAGTCTGCAATGTTTTATCAATTGTATGCTAGCAAATCTGATTCCTGGGAGACAAAATGTGTCTTATTTGATTCTTCGGCAAAATCTGTTTTATTATATGGTAGTGAAGTATGGGCATTCCCGTACACCGATCTGTTGGAAATGGTTCAATCAAAGTTTTTTAAACGCCTTTTGCACCTACCTATCACTACTCCAAACTACATGTTGAGAAATGAATTTGATAGATTACCGATGAAATATTATGTAATTAAGAACATGTATGACTGGTGGTGCAAACTGCTTTCGATGCCTTGCGAAAGATTACCAAAAAGATGTTACGAAGCTCTTAAAACACACATAGATTCGAACTTAATCCCAAACAACTGGGTTTCACAAATAAAGAGTATTTTGTATTCATGCGATGAATTAGAATTATGGTCTTCACAAAACGGACAGCTAGCGCGAAGGAAGAGGGAGACGTTTCTCGCAATCTCAGCTGCTATTCTTAAGTCCTGCGATGACGATAGAATATACCACTCTTCCTACTCACCTATTTATAAATGTATAATTGATGCGGATTCGAATGTAAACTACCTTAATTTCATTTCAAATATCAAGAAGTTCAGAACTGTGGCACAATTACGACTGAACTCTGTCATTACGACCAATTTATACATTAATGCAGAAAAAATAACTCTCGACAGAAACGTACCATGCTCGTTCTGTAACTTGAACGAGCCGAACGATCATGTTATATTTAAATGTCCGATCTTTTCTACTCCACGTTCCAACTATTTGTCCAAAATAATTACTGAAAACCAATCGTTGACCGCCATGTTATCAAATATTTCTGCGCAAAAATTAAACTGTTTATATTATTTTTTTATTGGATATGTAAATGTAAAAAGACTGATTGAAGATTAAATAGATTAGATTAATGTATAAGCAAACTCTCTTTGTAACGGAGCGAGACTCCTAACATTGTACACAATAAATAAAATTAAAAATAATAAAAAAATATGAATATTCGTAGGACATATGTATGCCTTTCTGCAGGGAAACCGTTACTTTGCTAACAAAAAAATATTACATGAAAGTGATTTTTGAAGTGTCTGAGATTGAAATTAGTTGCAGTTTAGTGTAATGAACACGATTCCGTCAAAACACTGAAAACGGCCAACCATGGACATGTGCCGTTTTGTTCGCCCACTCCTCAATTGATCTGTTTTCTTTTCTTCAATTTTATTTGTGTATAATTTTCATATGATATAGAATTGTTTGAGGAGCGAAAGAACAAAACATGATAATTCCATAATGTGCAACTTTTCACAAAAGCTCAAAAACCTGTAAATTCTTTGCCTTTGTAAAATTTAAAAAATTACGAGTGCCAATAAATAACTATAAAGGGTAAAAACAAATATACATGTTTTTTTATTTTTTTTTTTTTTATTTTTATTATTATGTAGTTATTTTTATGTATAATATGGAAATATCATGTTCTAATCCGGTGTGATGAAAATATCATGTTTTGAAAAAATCAGGTTATACCCCGGCTTCACCGGCCTCAGTTTAATCAAGTTCACATCAATCGGCATAAGTGGCTTCACCGGCTAGCATGTTCAATTGTTGTTGCTTTTTCGCCAGATATTAGAAATGCAAAAGCTCACTGGAATGACATTTCATTATTCCAATTTTTTACTCTCTTTTGAGCGAGCTTTTACTTTGAAACTCAATTTCATGTTCTGTAGGCCCAAAGCAGGCATTTTTTCCTGACTTTAAAATGTGAAAAATGTATGGGAAATCAGGAAATTTTAAAGTACTGTAGACTAATTTGCTCGAACTTGCGAAATTTTGGCGGTGAAGCCGGCAAAAACATTTTATGTTCTTGAATTATTTATTAAGTAATTAAAGTAAGAAGTAATTAAAAATGTTTAAAATACGTATATTAATTATTGAAAAATTAAATTCTGATGTCAACTGCATCCATCTCAGTGCAAATACATTCTTCATCATCATCAATTTCTTCACTTTCTTCTGTCATGTCTGTAAACCCGCTTAATATTTGCCTGTACCATTCTAATTCTGACAGGTTCTCCCAATCGGTACCTGCTGTATGAATTTTATCATGTTTTGTTCCATTTTTGTTCATTGATTCTTTTAAACATGGAAATATCATGATCTGCATCAAACCTTCTATTTTAGAGGCTAATTACTACAGGAATAAACATGACTTTAACCTCACCAGTCTAAAGGATGATGTAATTCATGGTATTTTGTCCAATGTCACACGTAACTTTTTTTTAATAAGTGGAATCATCATTTTTTGTTCCGTCGCTCCTCGTTTTATATATACTAATTGAGAGAATTTTGTGATATTAAAAGCAAATAGACAAACCAAGCAGGTCCGCGCACGGGCAAATTGCCTTCTGCGGAGATATTACTATTATTTGTATTGTGTTTATCGAGAAACAGGTTGCCCTTTATGCTGGCCGTAGAGCGTGCGGACTGACTAACCCGTTCTTATGACCAGGGTATAAGGGTAGCTATGTTACTTTGTGATCATGCTTTAACTTTGTGAATAATATCTGTAAATTTTAATTACACCTGTTAATAAATAAATAAATAAATAAATAAATAATAAATAAACAATTGAATTAAAATAGTATAGTTCTTACTTCCTGTTCCCTGCTTAATTCATATTTTAGATTATAGCACAAGGCACGAGCAAATGAAGAAAAATAATACAATAATAAAGAACATATAGACATAAGTATGTATGCGAGGTTTCGCTTCTGCCTTGTGTTCTTTAATACAATTATATTTTTTTTGTCAAGGACGATGCCTAGATCTACCATGATCGATCTGATTCAACATTATGACGTTGAGATAATAGTACTGCTTCTGTGTGTGTTTTCCAAGGAAGAAGGCAATTGCATGGCATTTTCTGGTGTTAAGTTGCAACTTGTTCGTGGTGCACCTGTCTTCAGTTACGTCTGTATGAAGGAAACATCAGTTTGGGTTTTAATGCCGCTATAATTTTTGAGATCATCGTCGTAGAAGAGATGTGGTATATTTATTAGTTTTTCTGATAGATCGGAGATGAAAATATTGAAAAGAAGACGATCAAGATGACTACCATGAGGAACGCCAGAGGTTACTTCGATCTCATTTGATATAAATCATTGGAATTTGTGTGAACATTTTTTGGGATCACTCAAGGTGATGGTCCAATGCCGACGGCGCGTTATACGCGACAAGAGCTTCATGCGCATTGACGTCCGTTGATGGTACATTCATAGCGTCAGCACGGCAAAAATGTAGTTTTGTAAAATCATAAATATATGGAATTTTTTCACATATATTCTATTTATTTTTCTTTCAAAACTTTTCATAAGAGTCTCAAAAATAGATTGTTGTGTTGTTTTGCCGCTGCGAAATAAATTTAAAATGCTAATTTCCTCTCAAATCATAATAATTCGACAGTTTTAAAATTTTCAAAGTCTGCTAACGCGCGAAAAGGGGAAAGAAAAGTTGAAAGTTGGTCGACTTTTGCTGTCACTTGACGCCGCTAACGCTGCAAAGTCGTGAATAGCTGGATTTGAATTACACACACGAATATCGACGTCAAAGCGCGTTAACGCTTTGACGCGCGCAAACGCGAATCGTGATTGGGCTACCGCCTTTATGATGTTATTTCCAACAGAATTAAACAGAGGGTGACTTCGTAAATGTAAAATTTAAGCAGTCGGTTTAAGTCAAGACTTCATAAATATGCCGATTTATACTACACCTTATTTTATTTGGGATTTGGGGATAAACTCATTTTACGTATAAACGGTATGCCATACAAAATGGTGAGCTTTACCCACACAAACTTAATGGAATATGTATACAAGGACTGTTTATTTTAAAATTTTACGCAAACGTCAAAATTAATTTTTGAATATTTGAAAAAGTCTTTTGAGATGCCTTATTTAGTGTAAAGGGTTTTATATTCTTTCTAAATACAATTTATTTGCAATAAAGAGCTCAGCTCATTTGTGCAGTTTTTAAATGTGCGGTTCCGGTTTGAAATAAGTTGCTAGCACTCAAAGAACAGTGGTTGTTCATGGCAAAGGGTAGCATCATGTGCAGAGAATTTTACCGAAATGTGTATTATTTAGACAAGCCGCCCTTTTATTTTATGCTTTTTTCAGGTCATAGGTGCTTAAATATTTGGGGTAAAAATTCCACTGCTCCTCCGCACAACTTTTTTTAGGACTACATATAATCGAATTTCACTGCAAGTAACTTTTGCAGATATTAGTTGCGGCTGCTATTTTTACGATAATATAAAAAAACATATATAAATAAACATATAGTTAATTAAGGTAACATTAGCTATAATGTCACCAAAAACTAAAACTATCTTCAATGAGTGATTTCATTTAATCATTCATACATATCTTAAGTATTTGCCATTGGAGCCCCGGTTTACAAAACAATTCTTACTTTGTTTGTAAACAACTCCACACAATCACATTTTTTTAAGTTTGAATGTGTGAAAACACCATCATCCATGGAATAACCTCACTTATTTCTGTAAAATATGCAAACTTCGCATAAAACTAATTTCGCATAACCTCACTTATTTTTGAATTATATGCAAACTGCACCAGCCATAAAATTCAGTTAGTGCTCACAAGGGAAATATGCGAAGTGCGCAAGATCAAATATTCACCCATAACCTCACTAATTTTTGAATTGCATGGAAACTTCGCAAAATTCACCCCCCAAAAAATTCAGTTTTGCCTAACAACGGAAATATGCGAAGTGCGCAAGACCAAATATGCACGCACACAAACCCAATTCGAGGAAAACCGCAGTGCGCATGCCCCAATCCCAAATTGATCGGGAACAGAAAAATTTACCCCCTCCACCGTAAAAGCTCATTTATTCCGGATTATCTTTATCGTATATTCAGGCATATTGTCACAGTTTTAAAGCACTGTGCTCATAATTGCATCGTAAACGTCAAATCTTTGCATTGAAATGGGAATTTCGGCATCATGAATAGCTATGATGCAAAGTGATTATTTTTACAAATTTTACAAAAATTTTGTGTGCTGTTCCTTGTGCCACATTAAAACGATCGCATATTTTACGAAAATTATTTTGATAGGCTACTTTCAACTGAGGTTGAAGGGCGCCCGTTTTCACATTTTTTATATCTTTCTTCCATAAGTGTCTTTAACACCTACAAATACATAAAATACTTTTGTGGATTGCTTTCTTTTTGAATGAAGGACTTCAGTATGAACAAACTTATTATGTATAATATTTGCTTACAACAAATGCGTTAAGGAGGGGAATTTTATGGGGAAGTTGTGTATAAATATATTGAAAAGCTTGGGGCCTAGAATGGAGCCTTTGGGGGACTCCAGATTCAATTTTAAACGGTTGAGAGGTTAGCTCTGTGTAACAGTCTCAATTTAAAAGTTGTGATAGCAGTATATATTACTCCAAAGCAAAAATCTAATTTTTGAAATAAGTATTATGGCCATACACAAAAGACTGAGGAGAATCTTGGCAGAGGCGAAGATTCGGGTCCGCCTATTAACTTTCTTCTAGATCATGTAAATCTAATCATGAATAATGATCCATTGGTTTCAAAAATACGACACGGCACGACCATTGATGCTGTATTTGGCTGATAGGTTAATGTCCTCAGTATGAAACTCTATTGTAATCATTGTATAACTTCTAATGTGCGTACATAAGTATACACACCCGCTGCTTTTTTTTATTAAATTTAGCGGTTCTATATTTGGTATTTATTTTATTTTTTTATTTATTTATTATTCAATACAATGATTTGGAGAATGTCTCCGTATACATGGGAGTTTGTTTTTGTCTTAAATTACATATCAATCAATTGAATTATTCTAGTACATTCGTTTATAAAATAGAAAATATAGTTTAGTTTTTCTTCGGTGATATTCGATAAAATTGATGCAAGTAAAACGGATCGCGGTTGATTTGACATTTCACAAATAAAATGGTTTAAATATTTTTGACGAGGTACTGTAAATATTGGACATTCAAAGAAAATATGACTCAAATTGTATGGTTCGTTTAGATTACAATAGGAACAGTTGTTGGTTTCATCTAAAACATACTTTTGACCTTCTAAATATAGCGTTGTACAATTCAAATTACACAATCTCAATTGCGCTACTGTTCTCAGTTTTTTTATATTCGACGTGTAACAAATATAAAAAGGTTTCGGTTCTTGTTGAATGATAATATAATATAATGGAGAGTATGAAGAATTTACAATTCTCTGAGTGTCTCGAATCACGAGTGCGTTTTTCATCGTATCTAAAACAACTTTTCGCATTCTTTTAGCAAATTGTGCGTCTTGCTCGAGCCATACATTTTCATTTCCGGTTTCATACAAAAATTGTCTCACGAGATCTGACCAGTTATCTTGGATTGCTGTTTGATTTATATGGTTTTTAAGTAGTACATAGCAAATACGAGGTAATCGATTTGGTGGCATTGCAAGAAGCTTGATCCACCAGTCGTACATAGATTTCATAACAAAATATTCAATTGGTAGTCTCTGAGTCTCTTTTCTCACCATATAATTAGGAGTTGATTTTGACAGATGGAGCAAACTCTTAAGATATCTAGACTGAACAGTTTCCAGGGTCGTTGAATGTGGAAAGGCCCACATCTCGCTCGCATACAACAAATGAGATTTTGAAAGGCAGTCGAAAAGTGTACATTTCGTCGGCCACGTATCGGATTTTGACGCGGAGAGTATCGAAAGCGCTTTTCCCGCCGCAAGATGGGCTTTTCTGACTGTTTCGCTTGCGTGAAGTGAGAATTTCCCTGAGTTTGTAAAGTTAACTCCCAAATATTTAACAGATTTTACAAATTGAACAGGAGTACCTTGATAGTAAAGTGGTCGCAATTTCTTTGGTCTGCCTTTATAGAAATACAATATATTAGTTTTGTTCGCATTCACAACGAGGTCGTTTCGCTCGCAATAAATATGTAAGTCGTTTAGTTTATCCTGACAGTCTATCGCAGAACTGGCAAAAATCACCGTATCGTCGGCAAAGGTTGTTGGTTATATTTGGTATTAAATGTTTTAAAATTAACTTTACAATAACTTTTTTATCCATTTTGTAAAAAAGTAAAAACGGCACACTTTGTCAAATTTAAAACTGCACAACTTTGTCTAAGCTTTTACTGAACTTTGACTTGACTGCATTAATACTGTTTTCTGATACAGTTTATTGGCATTTGCGAAGTCACCCAGACTGATACAGGAACCATCTCCTAAAATTTAAGAACTAAGAACAAATATATCTACATATCGACCAGTGCCGATAATTGTTGAGAAAAAAAATTCTTAGCCGTATATGGATGGCGGGAAAATTTAGGATAAATGCTACATAAACAAGGAAAAATCGAGAGCACCGCAACAGATGACCGGAAGGGGCGGGGGTGCCAAAATGTGTTTTTTGGTTGTTAAACGTGTTTTTTTACGATTTCTGAGAAAAGTAGACGACCTATCGAGAAACGTTAAACGTAAAAGTTGTAGATAACTAAAAAATCTAGAGTTTTCATTCAAACCATTTTTCGACATAACCTCAAAACATGATGAAAAACGTCAAAAACCGATTTTTTCATTTATCATTTTAACTTTACAAAAATGATCCGATTTTAATAAAATTTGGTGAAAATGTAAATTTTCGTGCTTCGAAAAGCTCCATTTTTTTTTTAAAGCGACTGATTGCATAATTTTATTTTTATGACTTTAATTTGTTGACGAAAAAAATTTTGATTTAATAATTTTTAAAACGGCTTTTTATTCTTGAATCCTCTACTTTTAGATCGTGTAAAAAATGATAGTGTCACAATGGAAAAATATAGAGAAAAATTCGTGGTGGATGCATTGCATCTCTTATAATTTCTAAAAAAATAAAAGTAAAAATCTAAAATTGATCGGTAATTATTTTTTCTGTTTTACAACAATTTTTTATTTTGACATGTCAGATTGAAATTTATCTGATTTCTTTGCATTTTTTCGGCCCCAGACTGTCAGTATATAAAGGCGATGTTTGATATGTGTCCATCAGCAAAAGTTCACTTTCTTCTCTCTAGATTCGCATACGAAAACTACTCTTTATAATCAAAGAAACATGCCAACAAATTACGAGAAACAGAAGAATTGCATCACTACTCTGTTCGTAGAGCGTATTTCGGTTTTTGGATTAAGTCCTCCTCACCTAAGTGGAAAGTATGAGTCTCAATGAATGTTTGTTCGCCCAAAACAGTGTACATGGAAGCAAGCAATACATATTGCATCCACCAAAAACATTGCATCCAAGTGTGGTTGTTATATAAAAAAAAAAATCGGGAGTTAGAGTGTTTTAAAGACATTTCTAAATTGGGTTAGCTGTTCTGTTTGTTTTTACTTTATATTGAATTTTATGGGTGGGTGAGGTTGATTTTTGTATAATGGTCATAATGGTATTGCAGCAATTATTTAGCTCTCGTATATTTAACCCTTTGCTAGCCCACCTCGATTTTGTAACATAGCTCGCCCATGGGCTGTCCACGCACCCCACGTGCAAAAAACCATTTCCATGTAAAAAATACAATATTGACCGTTCAAAAAAATCAGAGGGGTTCTTTAACAACCATTGTTATGTTCCTATAGTTGAAAGAAGTTTTTATTACTACGAGAGAAAAGAATTAAAGGTGCGAAAAAAGATGAAAAATCGACATTTTGCTTCAAAATATCATCAGGGCCGGCGTGACCGTTTTTGGCGCCCTAGCCGAGGAGAATTATTAGCGCCCTTTGCTATGGACCACACTAAATACATTTCACCTTTGACACTAAAATAAATTTCATTTAACTTTGACACTAAAACAAATTTCCTTTAAGTAACATGATAGTATCCAAATACATTCATCGTTTTATTATCCTTAGAATTGAGACATCTGATAGTTCTTGAGAGTGCGGCGATGACGAGCGCGCGAGTTACGTCCCCGACTCCACCCTAAATAAATATAATATAATAAATAAATATAGATATTTACAAAAAAAACAATTCATTCCTAAAAATCTAAAATCTTTAAATTAAAACTTTCAGTCGTTTAATATTTCAGTTTCTCACGATATTTTGCTCATCCTTAAATTAAAACTTTCAGTCATTTCAATTTCTCACGATATTTTGCCTATTTTGCTATTCTCACAAAAATTGTAATCTAATGCTTTGGTTTAACGATAAAATTTCATGTTTGGATTATTTCCGTTGTCAACTGAAAAGTAAATTTTATAAAATAAAGAAGTCAGTCTCGTACGTAGATTTAAACTGCAAACTTATAATAAAATAAATGTTGGAACTATGTATATCTTTTTATTTACTTTAAAAAGTGGTTGATCAAAGTTTATTATTGGCGCAGTCATCGGTAGGATTTTATCAATTAAAATCGTCCAGTCGTAAATTCATGAGTGAATTAAAAATAGTGAAAGTTTTGTCGAAAGCATATTGGCAATTTAATCTCACTGTGTTAACTGAAAATTAACTCCGTGTCGATGGTACTACGGCATATAGTGAATTCGCTGGACATTAAACATTGGAATAGAAGCACAGCAGCGAGGGTACATCGTCAGCTGGTGGATCTCAATTCTTCAGCTTCATCGGACCACAACCAATTCGGCAATTATTTACATACAAGAGGAAATGCAATTAATCTGCCTTACGTCAATCATTGTTCTTGTGGGGTAAGTCCATAATTTTTAAAGCTCCGTACAAAACTCCAGGGTCAAAATACGCCGCGGAAGGAACTCTGATTCTGAAATATTTTTTAAGCCAAATTCTCAAAACAAAAGTAATAGTGTAGATTTAAGTAAAATAAAATTTGAATTAAAAAGTGATAATAAATTTGAAAATATATTTGATACTAAAATGGCAAATGAAATTAACAACGTGAATTTAGTAAATCCTAGTGGTAACAGTGCTCCAACTATTAGTAGTAATCTAGTTAATAATCCTCTTAGTAGTTATGTTCAGGGGGCCAACAATTCTCCTAGTGCTAGTGCCGGTATTCCAGTCATTAGTAATAATAACTGTTTCTGTGGTAATGATTCTAGTGGCAATATTTATCGCAGTAGCAGTAACGATGTTAATGTTAATTTAATTTTGACTAATTTAAAAATTCCCGATGCCATCAAGGATCTACCAACCTTTGACGGTAATAGAAGATCATTGTTTGACTTTATCGACAACGCCCAAGAAATGAAAGTCAAGCCGCTTTTAATAACTATTTGAGTGAATTACAATATACTGAACCTAATAAATTCGAGAATCAAAGTAACTATAATAACGATAGTTTCAATGGAAATTTCCAAGCTCTGGATGAATTTTATTATCAGTCTGAAGTAAATGAAAATGAAATCGACGACGAAAATTTTCCATCAACTGCCTCGAAGACCCAATCGGGTATATATGTAGATTTTAATCATCATCAATCATACCTCTTACCATATATCCATATTTTAGGCAATGACAATGAACCTTTGAAATTTCTTTTAGATAGCGGAAGTAATATGTCTTTTATCAATCCGGAATTTGTAAACCAAAATTTAATTGAAACTATAGAACCAGTAGAAATAAAACAACATTCAACATTCACTTAATAGATAAACAAATCAAATTGAATGGGTTCGATGAACTCAAAACTAAGGAAAAGCTTAGATTTTTACTATTCAAATTCCATAATTATTTTGACGGGTTAATAAGTTTAGGAATAATGAGACAACTTGGCATAAAATTAGACTTTGAAAATTCTTTACTAAAAACTAAACACGTAACTATACCTTTGATTTATAAACCGAATTACATGTCCAAACAATATACAGTCCCGCCCCGAAGCAAAATAATAGCCCATTTACCAGTCGATATAAAGACAGGAGACATTTATATGAAGCCAGTCAAAATTAAAGAACAATTAGTAATACCGGAAGGAATCCTTAACGCAAAAGAATGGTATGCTTACGTAGAGGTAATCAATTATTCAAATTCTTCTCAAGTTTTTGTCCTCGAACAACCAATACAAGTTCAACCATATACTAACAATCAATTCTTCGAAATACATAATTTCTCTATCAACAATCAGGAAGGTCCTCAAGTCAATTAGGATATATCTGAACTCCTTCGAATAGATCATCTAAACAGCGAAGGAAGGAAATTCTTTCTAAAGCTAAAACGTTTTGATGACATATTTCTTAAAGAAGGCCAAAATTTAAGTTTCACAAACCAGATAAAACACGAAATTAAAACAAAAGATGATCTTCCTATCTATACCAAATCGTACAGATACCCGGAAATCCATAAGCAAGAGGTTCAACAACAGATTTAAAAAATGATTAGTGATTATCCGTCCAAGTTTTTCACCCTGGTCCTCACCCATTTGGATAGTTCCGAAAAAATTAGACGCCAGTGGGAAACAAAAATGGCGATTGGTTGTTGACTACAGAAAATTGAACCAAAAAACAATAGATGATAGATATCCATTAACCAATATAAATGAAATTCTTGACAAATTGGGTAAAAGCCTCTATTTTAGTACACTTGATTTGGCATCTGGTTTTCACCAAATCGAAGTGAAACCCGAGCACATACCTAAAACGGCATTTACAGTGGAAAACCTCCACTACGAATTTATGCGAATGCCGTTTGGCCTTAAAAGCGCCCCATCAACGTTTCAAAGGGTTATGATAAAGTCTTACGTGAATTGCCGGGGAAAATTTGCTTGGTATTCATGGATGACATTATTATATTTTCAACCTCACTTCAGGAACCCCTCGAAAATCTCGCCGCTGTATTCCAAAAATTGAGAGAAGCTAATCTCAAAATTCAATTAGACAAGTCAGAATTTCTTCATAAGGAAATAGCCTTTCTGGGTCAAATCGTTACCCCACAGGGAGTTAAACCAAACCCAGACCAGCCCAAAGCAATAAAAAATTTCCCTATGCCAAAAACACCAAAACAAATAAAGTCCTTTCTGGGATTGTTAGGCTATTATAGGAAATTCATTAAGGATTTCGCTAAGCTTACCAAACCGTTTACCGAATGTTTAAGAAAGGATAAACAAATAACAATAGATTCGCAGTATATACAATGCTTCGAAACTTGTAAAAACCTTCTATGTAACGAACCCATATTACAGTACCCGGACTTCAGTAGAGAGTTCAACTTAACAACTGATGCTAGTAATGTCGCTATCGGAGCCATACTATCCCAAGGTCCTATAGGTTCGCACAAGCCAGTTTGTTATGCCAGTAGGACACTGAACAAGTCAGAACAGAATTACAGAATTAGATTATGATGAAATTAATAAACACTTAAAATTGTTAGATGATAATCAGGGTAATTTAGGAAATCAAATTAAAAAGCAAATAATATTAAATGAAAGGATGATAGAAAGATTTAATAATATTTCCAAACATATTAACGAACAACAAGAAACAATAGAACATTATTTACAAAATTATCAATCAAATATAGCCAACAATATAAATAAATTTATTGAGAATCTAATATAAGGGCTAGAGACAAGTATTCTTGTCTGTGGGTTTTGTGGGGTGCGAGTTCGATCCCAAGGGCTCGCGGTGCTTTTTTTTCTATATATCGACAAAATAATTATTTTTTAATTTCCTTCGGGGAATTTTGTTCCATATTAAACAAGTTTTCGACGTGAATGCGTCTGTAATTTGCATCCAGAACAAAAGCCGATAAGAACGAAATTATGGCGAAATTTGCAGCTCAAAAAACTATTGTTTATATCGAATAAATAAATATACCATGACGTGGATGAAGAATCAAAGAAGTGTATTGTTTACATTTAATTTCCCCGATATCAATGGCAGCTTAACTTTTTATATGCCTTATATTATCTTGATCTATATGTGTGTATAGTGTAAACAAATCTTGCAACTTGATTTTGACCCAGTTCCATATAACCGATCAACTGCAAATTTTGCACATAGTATAGTTCGCATGACAATACAATCTGCAATCAAATTTTGCAATTGCGCTCCCCAAGACATGGGTATCAAATGAAAAGGTGTGACAAGTAGAATACACTTCGCTATGTGGCGTCGTAAAAACGTAGGCTGCTTGCAATGACAGGCAATATTAAAAAATGAATGGACTAAAAAGCACGAAATAAAACAAAATTTTAAAAACCGGCTTCAGAAAAAAACCCGCGATGCACAAAAAAGGATGAAATAATTGTTTGTAATTCTTAACAACATCAATCCAATAAGAATGGATCTAGAAAGAAGAATCACTTTTGAAGACGGTGCCAGGTAGTAGTTGACTTTGATTGCACTAACTCTTGCTTCGGCAATTGTTTACATTTCTTTGTTAGGCTTAATATATAACCCACATGTGTTAGCACCGTCTTCAAAAGTGATTCTTCTTTCTAGATCCATTCTTATTGGATTGATGTTGTTAAGAATTACAAACAATTATTTCATCCTTTTTTGTGCATAGCGGGTTTTTTTCTGAAGTCGGTTTTTAAAATTTTGTTTTATTAGAAATAAATTACGATTACGAACTCGGCATTCGGTATTTCAAAATTTTACTGTACATTTGTAGTGTGAACTACATGTTGTAGTAAGGTAAAGGGTAAAAAATAAGAAGATTTTAAACAACATAAACTTTTAAATCAAAATGGAAAAAATCTCACACATTCCTTAAAGAAAAGCGTGGGGTGCGTTTTTATGAAACAAAATGCTCAATTAGTGAAAATTCGTAGCTGTCTGAAATGTTAAAATGTACTCGCGGCAGTCATGTTTTTTTTTTAAGTTCAGGTTGGTATGGGCGCCCCACGCTTTTCTTTAAGGAATGTGTGAGATTTTTTCCATTTTGATTTAAAAGTTTATGTTGTTTAAAATCTTCTTATTTTTTACGTTTTAGTCGATTTTTTTAGTATTTATATTAATTTTGTGTTCACAACTGATCAATATATTAAGGTAAAGAAAAGAGTTTCTTAAAAAAAATTTTTCCTTTTTTTTATATTTTACTTTTTAGTAACGAATAGCGTTACTTAATACATTACAATTTCAAAACTTTTAATTAGATTATCATGTTAAATAAGGAAACTTTTTTACATGTTTTGTATTTGTTTCTTTACAACAGTTCTAAAGTGCAGCCCAAAAATGCACAATTTCATGACCCCTCAAAAATCTAATAGCGCTCTACGTTTTTTTTACATTTCGAAAGGTAGCTATGTAGCTGTGTTATGTCTTCCGCCATTTTTTAGTGAACGCCATATTTGATTTAAAACGACGTCATACAGTTTACTTTCTTACTCACTTTCATACACTTTCATTTGATATCCATACCGGGAGAGAAGTAAATAAAAGGGTAAGCCGCCATTTTGTGTTGGCCGCCATTTTGAATTGAAATGACGGGACACATACAACAGTATTCTAATTGTCACTCCCTTCCATTTGATACCCATGCCGAGCGCGTTGTAAAGAAAAATTGATCCTCTGTTTTGTGTTGGCCGCTACTTTTATGCCGCCATTTTGAATTTAGGATGACGCTAATTGTATTCAACTTGTTATAACCTTTCATTTGATACCCATATCGAACGAGTGGCTTGTAAAGAAAAATGTAATCCGTCATATTTTTTTGGCCGCCATTTTTAATTTGGAATGACGCTGCACAGCTAATAGTACTCTACTTGTCACACTCTTTCATTTGGTACCTAAACAAACAGGTCCATTTTGTGTTAGCCGCCATTTTGTATTGAATTTGTAATGATGCAACACAGCTTACTGAATTCCACTCGTAATACCCTTTCATTTGACACCCATGTCGGCGATCGGGAAACACAATTGCAAAACTTGGCCGCCATTTTAGAGCCGCAATCTTGATTCTTTAATAAAAATGTCATACAGCATCGCCACATGAACTATGCATATGGTAAACATTTTGGGCTGATCAGTTACACTACATTGAGTAGAACGAATAATTCCAAGCATTTTATATTAAAAATCGTTTTTTGTTACTCAACAACAAAATCAACAACAAAAAATGTATCAAAATGTCATATTCGTGTATTGTCATCGGGAATATGTATGCCTGCAAAGTTTCATCCATTTGCATTGAGTAAAAGGCGGTTAAATTAACGTTACAAGATTTGATGCTCCGAAGTGAAAGTAAAGAAAAGAGTTTAAAAAACACCTTGTTATCCATGTTTAGGCGTAAATATGGCATTAGCTGTTTGCCCTTACGAACTCGGCAAAATACCGCTTGCCTTGATACTATTATTCTATCAGATGACAATGGGGCCTATTCTGTCGGTAAAATTTTATCATTTTATGTTATGTTATGCCATAAAATAAAAGAATTATCTAAAATCCTATTCTGTCAGACAAATTTTATTTTCTTTTATGCATCATAACATAAAATATTTCCTGTTATGCTTCATAACATAAAATAATCTCAGTAGCACATTTTAAGGGTATTTTGACATATTTTATAGAAATAACAGGCGTGAATTGACACTTGTTGTGCAAAGTCGTGTTAATTGAGTTTTTAGTTTAATTAAAATTAATACGCCCAGTCCACGCTTTGATTTAGTTTATTTACATTTACAACCGATCAGCTGTTCATTTTCAACCGAATTGTTCAAAGCGTAATAGAACTCAGAGCGGATTATACTAAATCTTTTATGTTATGTGCCCATAAAAGATTCCATCAAATAATTTTATGGAACTATGACAGAATAGGAATTTCGAAAATATTTTATTTTCATTTTATGAAGAAGAAATTTTATCATCATAACATAACATAAAATAATATTTTATGAAAAATTGCAGAATAGGCCCCAATATTTATCAAATGATAAAATTACAAGCCTTTTATAATGCTTCAAATTCAATTTTCGTTATACAAATTCCCATCCTCTCCAAACAAACCTTTTTCCTTTACCATTTGAAAGAGTTACCATTGAACGACAATTACACCATAGTCCTAAAAGCACCTTTCCTTTTATTAAACAAATTTATGTATCAATATATGGATGAACCTTGAGAACATAAGATACTGCCAGAAAATTTCATTAAAAGATATATCCACAGACCCATGTATACCCAACATCATATTCAACAATAAATCAAAATGTACATTTGTCAAGAACGAGATCGAAGAAAACGTACAGCTGGTGTAGCCCAACCTTCTGTTATTAACCAGCCAGGAGATCATCCTCACTGAGACGACATGTGATCCATCAATTCAAAAAAAAAAACACTCACGGGAACCATCCTTATTAACTTCAACAATTGCACAATAAAAATTAACGACATAACATACTCAAGTCAAACTACAACCTATTGGAACTCAATTCAAGTTCTTCCAACATCATACAACGAATCTAATAGCAGTTACATCATTGAAAAGCTCAGCCTAAAAAAAATTAAATAACTGGACCATGGAAAACTCAAAAGCCATTGAAATTATAAACCAAGAAGCCCAAGTTTCTGAAACTCGTCTCAACATAACCTTAGTAGCCACCAGCTTAGGCGTAATCATCCTTTACTTCACCTACAAAATATACAAAGAGAAGCAGCAACACCAACCTCAACTAGAAGGAAATCCTCAAATCATAATCCACACCGAAGAATTAGAACCAAGGTCAACCAGGAGATCACTCAGATGGCCAACACTTCATTCTAGGGGGCGGAAGAGTTACGTCCCCGACTCCACCCTAAATAAATATAATATAATAAATAAATATAGATATTTACAAAAACAACAATTCATTCCTAAAAATCTAAAATCTTTAAATTAAAACTTTCAGTTGTTTAATATTTCAGTTTCTCACGATATTTTGCTCATCCTTAAATTAAAACTTTCAGTCATTTCAATTTCTCAGGATATTTTGCCTATTTTGTTATTATCACAAAAATTGTAATCGAATGCTCTTGTTACGATAAAATTTCATGTCTGGATTACTTCCGTTGTCAACTGAAAGGTAAATTTTATAAAATAAAGAAGTCAGTCTCGTACGGAGATTTAAACTGTAAACTTATAATAAAATAAATGTTGGAACTATAAATTTCTTATTTACTTTAAATAGTGGTTGATCAAAGTTTATTATTCGCGCTCAACAGTCAACACAATTTTTTAAGAATTGTCCAAAAAAATAACTGGTAAATTATTGTATCCATTCACTAAGTGACCAGTAAAGAAAAAAGTTGACCCAGTTTAATTATTTTTGGACCTCATAAATTCTATTTTATTATGCCTTCAAAATGGTTAAAAGAATCAGTAAATAACAAAAATTCCAGTTTTCTCTGTTTCTCTTTTTTTGCTCTTCATAAATTTTGTTAAAAACTGAAAGCCGGAAATCTGGCCCCCCAAAAATCGGCGCCCTAGGCGACCGCCTAGTTATGAGGGTTCGAAGGGGTGTTGGAGAAGGTGACAATGAACCCTGCGTTTGAACTCTTGGATGTTGAATGAGCTCGGAAATACTGACAGCGAGAGATTATTCCACAGTCGAGTTGTTCTATTTACAAACGAATTCATACTCGTAACTTGTTGAGTGCGTAAAAGGGGGAGTTGAAGGTATAGGGAATAAGACGAGTGGGATAATCTGGTGTTGCGGTTATAAGATTGCCGTGGAGGCAGGAGAGCGTTTATCTAGGAGGAACAATCACTATGATAGTAACGATAAAATTTTGTCAGTGCTGCTACATTCCTACGGTGGCTCAGGGAGTCGATGGAATAGCAAACGGTGTCGTCATCAATTAATTTAAAGGCCCTTTTTCGCACTTTATCTAAACATGCCAAGGTGGTTATCGAATCGCAGCCCCAAACGAGGGAGTTGTATTCGAGAAGAGGTCGAAAGTAGGATTTATAAATAACAGCACCGGCCGTTGACTGCAGGAGAAACTTGCACCTCTTAAGAAATCCCAAGCACTTGGATGCTTGTTTGGCGATTTGGAATATGTGGTCATTCCATCGCAAGTCTTTGGATAGTGTCACGCTTAAAATGTGTAGGGTTGGGTCGGCCATTAGTTTAAGGTCATCCACTGTCATTCACACCTCACCGCTTTTTTTCGAAATAAGACAGTACTTAGTTTTGGTGGAGTTGAATTCGACACGATTCTTATTTCCCCACTCTAAAATGAGATTAATGTCGTTATTAATATAATTGGACATTAATTCACGGTCATCAAGACAGGATCTGGCATGAGTCTGTCTTGTATCGTAGCTGTAATAGTATCGTAGGGTACCGTCGTCAGCGAAGCTGAGAAGTGGGTTGGAGGGGGTCATTTACAAAGATAAGCAATAGGGAAGGTGATAGAATTGATCCCATCCAATACTACTTTGATTGAACGGCCGGAAAGGATACTCTCGATCCACTTCTGTAGAAGTGAGTCGACTCCAATAGCTTTGAGTTTAGCTAACAAGGCTAAGTGCCAAACTCTATCAAAAGCCTTGGAGATATCCAAAGCAACCAGACTGGATCCACGCAGACTACGGCTGAGGTGTTCTGTAAGACAAACTAAAAGATCGCCAGTGCATCTTTTTTGTCGGAAGCCATACTGTCTGTCATTTATGAGTAGGTTGGATTCTAGATATCCCATAAGTTTTTTGTTGATTATCGTCTCCATGGTTTTGGAGAGAATAGAAGTAATTGCTATTGGGCGGTAGTTGGAGGGAAGGCTGGAGTCACCTTTTTTGGTATTGGCTGAACATGGGCAAGTTTCCAACAGTCTGGATAGACTCCGGAGAAGTATGATAGGGCAAAAAGTTTGCGCAGAGGTTTAGCCAAAGGTGAGGGGCATTGTTTTAAGGCGATAGGGGATATATTATCGGGTCCAGTGGATTTGCTGGCATCGAGCTCCTTGAGGCACCTGTACACCTTACGAGTCCGGAAATAGTATCAAAGGTGGAGGCTTCGTTAGTTAGGATTTCTGTATAGGAAGCAGAAGAATATTATGTCGCTTTGGAAAATGATTTTAATCCAAAGATCATTAAAATCTGAAGTCGTGCTTGAATATATTTTATAATAAGCCACGTCATCCCTAACATAGATGGCAATACCCCTATGGGGGAGAGAGTGTGCACTAAAGTGTACCCCGACACCTGGTAATGACCTAAGTCGTTATCGGGTGGTATTTGGGTTTCACTAAGTGCGAAGATTGGGGTTTATAATTAGATAAGTGGCACTCAACAAAGGAAAAATTCGCATGAAGTCCACGAATGTTCCAAAAGTCAATACCGAAGCTTGACTTGTAACGGGACTTCGGTTGCGCGGGCTCAATCGTCACGTCTTCGGGGATATTTCCCGGCATTACATTTGCCGCAACCATCAGAGTCAATAAAATCTGTCCTCGTCAAAGTGTTATGCCTTTTGAGATGGGGCAAATTTTATCCACCGACAGATTTTAGCCGCGGCACCTGCAGGACTGTGATGCGAGAGAAGGTAGGGAGCAAGGGTACTTATTGCGCCGTTCATCGGTCCGGTCGTGCCAGGTAGTAGTTGACTTTGATTGCACTAACTCTTGCTTGGGGAATTGTTTTCGTTTCTTTGTTAAGCTTATGCCCTTAATACATCACCCACAGGTGTTAGCACCGTCTTCAAAAGCGATTCTTCTTTCTAGATCCATTCTGATTGGATTAATGTTCTTAAGAATTACAAACAATTATTTCATCCTTTTTTGTGCATTTTGTGCGGCTTTTTTCTGAAGTCGGTTTTTAAAATTTTTTTAATTTCATTATTGTGTTTTTTTAGGTGTTTGCACGTATGTATAGCACTATCTAACACAAGTGAAACTTACAACCTTCAAGGCACACTTGATGGTCCCACACATATTATAACAAGATTTATATCATGAAACAACAGGTTCTTTTAGGACTGGGTGCCCCTGCACCCCAGGTCCAGCTAAGGCTTAAGGAAAATGAGTCTATAATGGAAAATAGGTGACCGAAGACTATATTACATATTTTAACTGAAAATAAAACATGCACTAGAAATTTTTTTTTATTAAATTATACGATGGCACGAATTGGCTTAGCGCTTGACAAAATAATTACATATCTTTCTGTTGGCCCTGTATTTTATTTTCAATTGAAAACAACGTTTGTAAGACTTTGGAATTTGATGGTTTAAAAATTTACATACAGCTGTTGATAGACATAGCAAAAAATCCCCCGAGCATATAAAATCGGGTTCAGATATTTTTACGCTCCGCACATGCCAAAGGATTGAAAATCTGCTAGGATTGAAAATCTACTAGATGAAGAATCCTCATTTATGAAAGCACAAGGAGTTAGTTGAAAAGACTGGAATATTATTAAAATTTTTATAGATTTTTAAGGCATGTTAGGAGCAAGCCGAGTTAATCGGAGAAATTATCTACATAAATATAATTGGAGTGTCTGTCTGTGATTTCAAAATAATTGTGTTTTTCTAAGTTCTTAGGGTTATTTACATCATATTAAAACAAAATCACGCATTTTTAAATTTTTTGTCTGCCTGTATGTCT